>JAIRCJ010000729.1:0-50519 GCA_020883675.1 Bruguiera gymnorhiza | reverse complement strand
TATTGAATACGTTAATTGAACAAAATACAAGTAATGGACTCAATAGTATAAAATACATTTTAGCAGATGAATATTATAAATAGCAATGCTAAGCTTTAATGTTGGGTCAAACATATTCCTCTTGAGGGTTGTGGGAAAACTTCTTATTATAGTCCATTGCATTTGCTTTTTAAAGTAATATGTTTGTAGACTAAAATTATATAAATCATTTCAACTTGTATTGTGGCAATAGAGGCAATTAAAAAAATTTACAAAATTTAAATTCAATTGATTATTAACAATGCATTAATCCCTATAAATCTTTAAAATTCTAATAGATGAGAAAATGCAATGTTTAGATTTATTGTTGATGCCATTGCGTTTTAAATGGTGAGAAAAATATAATATTTCAATATGTCAAATTGAAAAAAAAAAATACAAGTAATGGGCTCAATTGTACAAAGTACATTTTAGTTGATGAATATTATAAATAAGAATCTCAAGCTTTAATGTTAGGTCAAGCATATTGGTTTGAGGGCAGTGGGGAAACTTCATATTAAAATCCATTGCCTTACCTTTTTCTTAAGTAATATGTTTGTAGACTAAAATTATATAAATCATTTGATATCGCATTGTCACAAAGGAGACAATTAAGAAAATTATAAAATTGAAATTCAACTAATTATTAACAATGCATAAATCCCTACAAGTCTTTAAAATTCTAAAAGCTAAAAAATGGAATGTTTTGATTTTTCAATTTATTGTTAATGCCACTCATTTTGAATGGTGAGAAAAACATAATATTTCAAAATGTTAATTGAAAAAAATACAAGTAATGGACTCAATTGTATAAAATACACTTTAGGATGAATATTATAAATAGCAATGCTAAGCTTTAATGTTGGGTCAAGCATATTGCTCTTGGGGTTGTGGGGAAACTTCTTATTATAGTGCATTGCATTTGCTTTTTCTTAAGTAATATGTTTGTAGACTAAAATTATATAAATCATTTCAACCTGCATTGTGCTAATGGAGGCAATTAAGAAAATTACAAAATTTAAATTCAACTGATTATTAACAATGCATAAATCCTTATAAGTCTTTAAAATTCTAAAAGCTAAAAAAATGCAATGTTTTGATTTTTCAATTTATTGTTAATGCCACTGCATTTTGAATGGTGAGAAAAACATAATATTTGAATATATTAATTGAACAAAAATACATGTAATGGACTCAATTGTATAAAATACATTTTAGTGGACGAATATTATAAATAACAATGCTAAGCTTTAATGTTGGGTCAAGCATATTGGTCTTTAAGGGAATGGGGAAACTTCTTCTTATAGTCTATTGCATTTGCTTTTTCTTAAGTAATATGTCTGTAGATTCAACTTGGACTGTGGCAGAGGAGGCAATGAAAAGATTACAAAATTTAAATCCAACTGATTACTAACAATGCATAAATCCTATAAGTCTTTAAAATTCTACAAGTTGAAAAAAAATGCAACATTTAGATTTTTCAATTTATTGTTCATGCCACTACATTTTGAATGGTGAGAAAAACATAATATTTGAATATCTTAATTGAAAAAAATACAAGTAATGTATTTAATTGTATAAATTACACTTTAGTGGATGAATATTATAAATAGCAATGCTAAGATTCAATGTTGGGTCCAGCATATTGCTCTTTGAGGGTTGTGGGGAAACATCTTATTATAGTCCATTGCATTTGCTTTTTTCTTAGGAAATATGTTTATAGAATAAAATTATATAAATCATTTCTTATAGCATTGTTGTAAAGGAGATAATTAAGAAAATTACAAAATTCAAATTCAATTGATCATTCACAATTCATAAATCCCTATAAGTCTTTAAAATTCTAAAAGCTGACAAAATTCAATGTTACTCTTTTTCAATTTATTGTTAATGCCACTCCATTTTGAATGTTGAGAAAACATAATATTTCAAAATTTTAATTGAAAAAAATCCAAGTAATGGACTCAATTGTATAAAATACATTTTAGAGGATGAATATTATAAATAGCAAAGCTAAGCTTTAAAGTTGGGTGAAGCATATTGCTCTTGAGGGTTGTGGGGAAGCTTCATATTATAGTTCTTTGCATTTGCTTTTTCTTATGTAATATGTTTATAGACTAAAATTATATAAATCATTTCAACCTGCATTGTGGCAATGGAGGCAATTAAAAAAATTATAAAATATAAATTCAATTGATTATTAACAATGAATTAATCCCTATAAGTCCTTAAAATTCTAAAAGATGAAACAATGCAATGTTTTGATATTTCAATTTATTATTAATGCCACTCCATTTTGAATGGTGAGAAAAACAAAATATTTGAATATGTTAATTGAAAAAAAATACAAGTAATGGACTCAATTGCACAAAATACACTTTACTGGATAAATATTTTAAATAGCAATGCTAGCCTTTAATGTTAGGTCAAGCATGTTGCTCTTAAGAGTTGTGGGGAAACTTCTTATTATATTCCATTGCATTAGCTTTTTCTTAAGTAATATGTTTGTAGACTAAAATTATATAAATCATTCGATATCGCATTGTTGCAAAGGAGATAATTAGGAAAATTACAAATTTTAAATTCAACTAATTATTAGTAATGCATAAATCCCTATGAGTCTTTAAAATTCTAAAAGCTAAAAAAATGCAATGTTTTGATTTTTTAATTTATTATTAATGTCACTCCATTTTGAATGGTGAGAGAAACATAATATTTGAAAATGTTAATTGAAAAAAAATACAAGTAATGGACACAATTGTATAAAATACATTTTCATGGATGAATATTCTAAATAAAAATGCTAAGCTTTAATGTTGGGTCAAGCATATTGCTCTTGGGGGTTGTGGGGAAACTTCCTATTACATTCCATTGCATTTGCTCTTTCTTAGATAATATGTTTGAAAACTAAAATTATATAAATCATTTCATATCGTTTTGTCGCAAAGGAAACAATTACGAAAATTACAAAATCTAAATTCAACTCATTATTAATAATAAATTAACCCATACAAGTCTTTAAGATTTTAAAAGTTGAAAAATGGAATCTTTTGATTTTTCAATTTATTGTTAATGCCATTGCATTTTGAATGGTGAGAAAAACATAATATTTGAATATGTTAATTGAACAAAAATACAAGTAATGGACTCAATTGTATAAAATACACTTTAGTGGATGAATATTATAAATAGGAATCTCATGCTTTGATGTTGGGTCAAGCATATTGCTCTTGAGAGGAGTGGGGAAACTTCTTAATAAAGTCCATTGCATTAGCTTTTTCTTAAGTAATATGTTTATAGACTGAAATTATATAAATCATTTGATATCACATTGTCGTAAAGGAGACAATTAAGAAAATTACAAAATTTAAAGTCAACTGATTATTAACAATGCATAAATCCCTATAAGTCTTTAAAATTCTAAAAAAATGCAATGTTTTGATTTTCAATTTATTGTTAATGCCACTCCATTTTGAATGGTGAGAAAAACATAATATTTGAAGATGTTAATTGAACAAAAATAAAAGTAATGGACTCAATTGTATAAAATACACTCAAGTGGATGAATATTATTATTAGCAATGCTAAGCCTTAATGTTGGGTCAACCATATTGCTCTTAAGGGTCGTGGGGAAACTTTTTATTATACTCCATTGCATTTCCTTTTTCTTAGGTAATATGTTTGTAGACTAAAATTATATAAATCATTTCATATCTCATTGTCACAAAGGAGACAATTAGAAAATTACAAAATCTAAATTCAACTAATTATTAACAATAAATTAAGCCCTACAAGTCTTCCAAACTCTAAAAGTTGAAAAATGGAATGTTTTGATTTTTCAATTTATTGTTAATGCCATTACATTTTGAATGGTGAGAAAAATATAATATTTGAATATGTTAATTGAACAAAATACAAGTAATGTACTCAATTGTATAAAATACATTTTAGTGGACAAATATTATAAATAGCAATGCTAAACTCTAATGTTGGGTCAAGCATATTGCTGTTGATTGTTATGGGGAAACTTCTTATTATAGTCTATAGCATTTGCATTTCTTAAATAATATGCTTTTAGACTAAAATTATATAATTCATTTCACATCACATTGTAGCAAAGGAGAAAATTAAGAAAATTACATAATCTAAATTCAAGTGATTATTAACAATAAATTAACCCCTACAAGTCTTTAAAATTCTAAAAGTTGAAAAAATGCAAAGTTTGATTTTTCAATTTATTGTTAATGCCATTGCATTTTGAATGGTGAGAAAAACAAAATATTTGAATACGTTAATTGAACAAAAATACAAGTAATGGACTCAATAGTATAAAATACATTTTAGCAGATGAATATTATAAATAGCAATGCTAAGCTTTAATGTTGGGTCAAACATATTCCTCTTGAGGGTTGTGGGAAAACTTCTTATTATAGTCCATTGCATTTGCTTTTTTAAAGTAATATGTTTGTAGACTAAAATTATATAAATCATTTCAACTTGTATTGTGGCAATAGAGGCAATTAAAAAAATTACAAAATTTAAATTCAATTGATTATTAACAATGCATTAATCCCTATAAATCTTTAAAATTCTAATAGATGAGAAAATGCAATGTTTAGATTTATTGTTGATGCCATTGCGTTTTAAATGGTGAGAAAAATATAATATTTCAATATGTCAAATTGAAAAAAAAAAATACAAGTAATGGGCTCAATTGTACAAAGTACATTTTAGTTGATGAATATTATAAATAAGAATCTCAAGCTTTAATGTTAGGTCAAGCATATTGGTTTGAGGGCAGTGGGGAAACTTCATATTAAAATCCATTGCCTTACCTTTTTCTTAAGTAATATGTTTGTAGACTAAAATTATATAAATCATTTGATATCGCATTGTCACAAAGGAGACAATTAAGAAAATTATAAAATTGAAATTCAACTAATTATTAACAATGCATAAATCCCTACAAGTCTTTAAAATTCTAAAAGCTAAAAAAGTGGAATGTTTTGATTTTTCAATCTATTGTAAATGCCAATCCTTTTGAATGGTGAGAAAAACTTAATATTTCAAAATGTTAATTGAAAAAAATACAAGTAATGGACTCAATTGTATAAAATACATTTTAATGGATGAATATTATAAATAGCAATGCTAAGTTTTAATGTTGGGTCAAGCATATTGCTCTTAGGGGTTGTGGGGAAACTTCTTATTATAGTGCATTGCATTTGCTTTTTCTTAAGTAATATGTTTGTAGACTTAAATTATATAAATCATTTCAACCTATATTGTGCTAATGGAGGCAATTAAGAAAATTACAAAATTTAAATTCAACTGATTATTAACAATGCATAAATCCTTATAGTCTTTAAAATTCTAAAAGCTAAAAAAATCTAATGTTTTGATTTTTCAATTTATTGTTAATGCCACTGCATTTTGAATGGAGAGAAAAATATAACATTTGAATATATTAATTGAACAAAAATACATGTAATGGACTCAATTGTATAAAATACATTTTAGTGGACGAATATTATAAATAACAATGCTAAGCTTTAATGTTGGGTCAAGCATATTGGTCTTTAAGGGAATGGGGAAACTTCTTCTTATAGTCTATTGCATTTGCTTTTTCTTAAGTAATATGTCTGTAGATTCAACTTGGACTGTGGCAGAGGAGGCAATGAAAAAGATTACAAAATTTAAATCCAACTGATTACTAACAATGCATAAATCCCTATAAGTCTTTAAAATTCTACAAGTTGAAAAAAATGCAACATTTAGATTTTTCAATTTATTGTTCATGCCACTACATTTTGAATGGTGAGAAAAACATAATATTTGAATATCTTAATTGAAAAAAAATACAAGTAATGTATTTAATTGTATAAATTACACTTTAGTGGATGAATATTATAAATAGCAATGCTAAGATTCAATGTTGGGTCCAGCATATTGCTCTTGAGGGTTGTGGGGAAACATCTTATTATAGTCCATTGCATTTGCTTTTTCTTAGGAAATATGTTTATAGAATAAAATTATATAAATCATTTCTTATAGCATTGTTGTAAAGGAGATAATTAAGAAAATTACAAAATTCAAATTCAATTGATCATTCACAATTCATAAATCCCTATAAGTCTTTAAAATTCTAAAAGCTGACAAATTCAATGTTACTCTTTTCAATTTATTGTTAATGCCACTCCATTTTGAATGTTGAGAAAAACATAATATTTCAAAATTTTAATTGAAAAAAATCCAAGTAATGGACTCAATTGTATAAAATACATTTTAGAGGATGAATATTATAAATAGCAAAGCTAAGCTTTAAAGTTGGGTGAAGCATATTGCTCTTGAGGGTTGTGGGGAAGCTTCATATTATAGTTCTTTGCATTTGCTTTTTCTTATGTAATATGTTTATAGACTAAAATTATATAAATCATTTCAACCTGCATTGTGGCAATGGAGGCAATTAAAAAAATTATAAAATATAAATTCAATTGATTATTAACAATGAATTAATCCCTATAAGTCCTTAAAATTCTAAAAGATGAAACAATGCAATGTTTTGATATTTCAATTTATTATTAATGCCACTCCATTTTGAATGGTGAGAAAAACAAAATATTTGAATATGTTAATTGAAAAAAAATACAAGTAATGGACTCAATTGCACAAAATACACTTTACTGGATAAATATTTTAAATAGCAATGCTAGCCTTTAATGTTAGGTCAAGCATGTTGCTCTTAAGAGTTGTGGGGAAACTTCTTATTATATTCCATTGCATTAGCTTTTTCTTAAGTAATATGTTTGTAGACTAAAATTATATAAATCATTCGATATCGCATTGTTGCAAAGGAGATAATTAGGAAAATTACAAATTTTAAATTCAACTAATTATTAGTAATGCATAAATCCCTATGAGTCTTTAAAATTCTAAAAGCTAAAAAAATGCAATGTTTTGATTTTTTAATTTATTATTAATGTCACTCCATTTGAATGGTGAGAGAAACATAATATTTGAAAATGTTAATTGAAAAAAAATACAAGTAATGGACACAATTGTATAAAATACATTTTCATGGATGAATATTCTAAATAAAAATGCTAAGCTTTAATGTTGGGTCAAGCATATTGCTCTTGGGGGTTGTGGGGAAACTTCCTATTACATTCCATTGCATTTGCTCTTTCTTAGATAATATGTTTGAAAACTAAAATTATATAAATCATTTCATATCGTTTTGTCGCAAAGGAAACAATTACGAAAATTACAAAATCTAATTCAACTCATTATTAATAATAAATTAACCCATACAAGTCTTTAAGATTTTAAAAGTTGAAAAAATGGAATCTTTTGATTTTTCAATTTATTGTTAATGCCATTGCATTTTGAATGGTGAGAAAAACATAATATTTGAATATGTTAATTGAACAAAAATACAAGTAATGGACTCAATTGTATAAAATACACTTTAGTGGATGAATATTATAAATAGGAATCTCATGCTTTGATGTTGGGTCAAGCATATTGCTCTTGAGAGGAGTGGGGAAACTTCTTAATAAAGTCCATTGCATTAGCTTTTTCTTAAGTAATATGTTTATAGACTGAAATTATATAAATCATTTGATATCACATTGTCGTAAAGGAGACAATTAAGAAAATTACAAAATTTAAAGTCAACTGATTATTAACAATGCATAAATCCCTATAAGTCTTTAAAATTCTAAAAAATGCAATGTTTTGATTTTTCAATTTATTGTTAATGCCACTCCATTTTGAATGGTGAGAAAAACATAATATTTGAAGATGTTAATTGAACAAAAATAAAAGTAATGGACTCAATTGTATAAAATACACTCAAGTGGATGAATATTATTATTAGCAATGCTAAGCCTTAATGTTGGGTCAACCATATTGCTCTTAAGGGTCGTGGGGAAACTTTTTATTATACTCCATTGCATTTCCTTTTTCTTAGGTAATATGTTTGTAGACTAAAATTATATAAATCATTTCATATCTCATTGTCACAAAGGAGACAATTAAGAAAATTACAAAATCTAAATTCAACTAATTATTAACAATAAATTAAGCCCTACAAGTCTTCCAAACTCTAAAAGTTGAAAAATGGAATGTTTTGATTTTTCAATTTATTGTTAATGCCATTACATTTTGAATGGTGAGAAAAATATAATATTTGAATATGTTAATTGAACAAAAATACAAGTAATGAACTCAATTTTATAAAATACACTTTAGTGGATGAATATTATAAATAGAATCCCATGCTTTGATGTTGGGTTAAGCATATTTCTCTTGAGGGTCATGGGGAAACTTTTTATTATAGTCCATTGCATTTCCTTTTTCTTAGGTAATATGTTTGTAGACTAAAATTATATAAATCATTTCATATCTCATTGTCACAGAGGAGACAATTAAGAAAATTACAAAATCTAAATTCAACTTATTATTAACAATAAATTAAGCCCTACAAGTCTTCCAAACTCTAAAAGTTGAAAAAATGGAGTGTTTTCATTTTTCAATTATTGTTAATGCCATTGCATTTTGAATGGTGAGAAAAACATAATATTTAAATATGTTAATTGAACAAAAATACAGGTAATGAACTCAATTTATAAAATACACTTTAGTGGATGAATATTATAAATAGGAATCCCATGCTTTGATGTTGGGTTAAGCATATTTCTCTTGAGGGTCATGGGGAAACTTTTTATTATAGTCCATTGCATTTCCTTTCTTAGTTAATATGTTTGTAGACTAAAATTATATAAATCATTTCATTTCTCATTGTCACAGAGGAGACAATTAAGAAAATTACAAAATCTAAATTTTACTGATTATTAACAATAAATTAAACCCTACAAGTCTTTAAAATGTAAAAGCTGAAAAAATGGAATGTGTTCATTTTTCAATTTATTGTTAATGCCATTGCATTTTGAATGGTGAGAAAACATAATATTGGAATATGTTAATTGAATAAAATACAAGTAATGGACTCAATTGTATAAAATACACTTTAGTGGATGAATATTATAAATAGGAATCCCATGCTTTGATGTTGGGTCAAGCATATTGCTCTTGAGAGGAGTGGGGAAACTTCTCATTAGAGTCCATTGCATTAGCTATTTCTTAAGTAATAGGTTTGCAAACTAAAATTATAAAAATCATTTGATATCGCATTGTCGCAAGGAGACAATTAAGAAAATTACAAATTTAAATTCAACAGATTAGTAACAATGCATAAATCTTTATAAGTCTTTAAAATTCTAAAAGATGAAAAATGCAATGTTTTGATTTTTCAATTTATTATTAATGCAACTCCAATTTGAATGGTGAGAAAAACATAATATTGAATATGTTAATTGAACAAAAATACAAGTAATGGACTCAATTGTATAAAATACACTTCAGTGGATGAATATTATAAATAGTATGCTAAGCCTTAATATTGGGTCAAGCATATTGCTTTTGAAGGTTGTGGGGAAACTTCTTATTATAGTCCATTACATTTCCTTTTCTTCGATAATATGTTTGGAGACTAAAATTATATAATTCATTTCATATCGCATTGTCGTAAAGGAGACAATTAAGAAAATTACAAAATCTAAATTCAACTGATTATTAACAATAATTAACTCCTACAAGTCTTGAAAATTCTAAAAGCTGAAAAAATGCAATGTTTTCATTTTTCAATTTATTGTTAGTACCACTCCATTTTGAATGGTGTGAAAAATATAATATTTGAATATGTTAATTGAACAAAATACAAATAATGGACTCAATTATATAAAATACATTTTAGTGGATGAATATTATAAATAGCAATGCTAAGTCTTAATGTTGGGTCAAGCATATTGCTCTTAAGGGTGTGGGGAAACTTCTTATTATAGTCCATTGCATTTGCTTTTTCTTAGGTAATATGTTTGTAGACTAAAATTATATAAATCATTTCATATCGCATTGTCGCAAAGGAGACAATTAAGAAAATTACAAAATAAATTCAACTGATTATTAACAATAAATTAACCCCTACAAGTCTTTAAAATTCTAAAAGTTGAAAAAATGGAATGTTTGATTTTTCAATTTATTGTTAATGCCACTGCATTTTGAATGGTGAGAAAAACATAATATTTGAATATGTNGGATGAATATTATAAATAGTAATGCTAGCCTTAATATTGGGTCAAGCATATTGCTTTTGAAGGTTGTGGGAAACTTCTTATTATAGTCCATTACATTTCCTTTTCTTCGGTAATATGTTTGTAGACTAAAATTATATAATTCATTTCATATCGCATTGTCGTAAAGGAGACAATTAAGAAAATTACAAAATCTAATTCAACTGATTATTAAAACATAAATTAACTCCTACAAGTCTTTAAAATTCTAAAAGCTGAAAAAAATGAGTTCATTTTTCAATTTATTGTTAGTACCATCCATTTTGAATGGTGTGAAAATATAATATTTGAATATGTTAATTGAACAAAAATACAAGTAATGGACTCAATTATATAAAATACATTTAGTGGATGAATATTATAAATAGCAGTGCTCTTAATGTTGGGTCAAGCATATACTCTTAAAGGGTTGTGAGGAAACGTCTTATTATAGTCCATTACATTTGCTTTTTCTTAGGTGATATGTTTGTAGACTAAAATTATATAAATCATTTCATATCGCATTGTCGCAAAGGAGACAATTAAGAAAATTATAAAATATAAATTCAGTGATTATTAACAATAAATTAACCCCTACAATTCTTTAAAATTCTAAAAGTTGAAAAATGGAATGTTTGATTTTTCAATTTATTGTTAATGCCATTGCATTTTGAATAGTGAGAAAAATAAAATATTTGAATATCTTAATTGAACAAAAATACAAGTAATGGACTTAATTGTGTAAAATGCACTTTAGTGGATGAAAATTATAATTAGCAACCCTAATTTTTAATATTGGGTCAGCTTATTGCTCTTGAGGGATGTGGGGAAACTTCTTCTTCTAGTCCAATGCATTAGCTTTTTCTTAAGTAATATGTTTGTAGACTAAAATTATATAAATCATTTGATATTGCATTGTCGTAGAGGAAGCAATTAAGAAAATTACAAGATTTAAATTCAACTGATTATTAAAATGCATAAATACTTATAAGTCTTTAAATTCTAATAGATGAAAACATGCAATGTTTTGATTTTTCAATTTATTATTAATGCCACTCAATTTTGAATGGTGAGAAAAATATAATATTTGAATATGTTATTGAACAAAAATACAAGTAATGGACTCAATTGTATAAAACACTAATGGACGAATATTATAAATAGCAATGCTAAGCCTTAATGTTGGGTCAAGCATATTGCACTTGAGGGTTATGCTAAAACTTCTTATTATTGTCCATTACATTTGCTTGTTCTTAAGTAATATGTTTGTAAACTAAAATTATATAAATCATTTCAACCTGCAGTGTGGCAATGAGGCAATTTAAAAAATTAAACAACTGATTATTAACAATGCATAAATCCTTATAAGTCTTTAAAATTCTAGTAGATTGAGAAAAAACAATGTTTAGATTTTCATGTTATTGTTGATGCCACGACATTTTTGAATAGTGAGAGAAACATAATATTTGAATATGTTAAGTGAGCAAAAATACATGTAATTGACTCAATTGTATAAAATACATTTTAATGGATGAATATTATAAATAGCAATGCTAAGCTTAAATGTTAGGTCAAACATATTACTCTTGAGGGTTGTGGGGAAACTTCTTATTATAGTTATTGCATTTGCTTTTTCTTAAGTAATATGTTTGTTGGCTAAAATTATATCAATTATTTCAACCTACATTGTGGCAATGGAGGCAATTAAAAAAATTACAAAATTTAAATTCAACTGATTATTAACTATGCATTAATCCCTATAAGTCTTTAAAATTCTAATTAATGAAAAAATGCAATGTTTAGATTTATCAATTTATTGTTGATGCCACTGCATTTCGAATGGTGAGAAAAACATAATATTTGGATATGTTAATTGAAAAATAAATACAAGTAATGGACTCAATTGTATAAAATACATTTTAGTGGATGAATATTATAAATAGGAATCCAAAGCTTTAAGGTTAGGTCAAGCATATTGCTCTTAAGGATTATGGGGAAACTCCTTATTATAGTCCAGTGCATTTGCTTTTTCTTAGGTAATATGTTTGTAGACTAAAATTATATAAATCATTTGATATCGCCTTGTCGTAAAGGAGACAATTAAGAAAATTACGAAATCTAAACTCAACTGATTATTAACAATAAATTAACCCCTACAAGTCTTTAAAACTCTAAAAGCTGAAAAAAAGGAATGTTTAGATTTTTCAATTTATTGTTACTACCACTCCTTTTGAAATGGTGAGAAAAACAAAATATTTCAAAATGTTAATTCAAAAAAAAATACAAGTAATGGACTCAATTGTATAAAATACATTTTAGTGGATGAATATTATAAATGGCAATGCTAAGCTTTAATGTTGGATCAAGCATATTGTCCTTGAAGGTTGTGGGGAAACTTCTTATTATAGTCTATTGCATTTGCTTTTTCTTAAGTAATATGTTTGTAGAGTAGAATTATATTAATCATTTCAACCTGCATTGTGGTGATGGAGGCAAGTAAAAAAATTACAAAATTTAAATTCAACAGATTATTAACAATGCATTAATCCCTATAGGTCTTTAAAATTCTAATTGATGAAACAATGCAATGTTTAGATTTTTCATTTTATTGTTGATGCCACTGCATTTTGAATGGTGAGAAAAACATAATATTTGAATATATTAATTGAAAAAAAATAAAAGAAATGGACTCAATTGTATAAAATGCATTTTAGTGGATGAATATATAAATAGGAATCCAAAGTTTTAATGTTGGGTCAAACATATTGCTCTTGAGGGGAGTGGGGAAACTTCATATAAGAATCCAATGTATTAGCTTTTTCTTAAGTTATATGTTTGTAGACTAAAATTATATAAATCATTTGATACCGCATTGTCGCAAAGGAGACAATTAAGAAAATTACAAAATTTAAATTCAACTGATTATTAACAATGCACAAATCCCTATAAGTCTTTAAAATTCTAAAAGTTGAAAAAATGAATGTTTTGATTTTTCAATTTATTGTTAATGCCACTCCATTTTGAATGGTGAAAAAAACATAATATTAGAATATGTTAATTGAAAAAAAATACAAGTAATGGACTCAATTGTATAAAATACATTTTAGTGGATGAATATTATAAATAGTAATGCTAAGTTTTAATGTTGGGTCAAGCATATTGCCCTTGAAGGTTGTTAGGAAACTTGTTATTAGAATCCATTGCATTTGCTTTTCTTAAGTAATATGTTTGTAGACTAAAATTATATAAATCATTTCAACCTGCATTATGACAATGGAGGCAATTAAAAAAATTACAAAATTTAAATTCAACTGATTATTAACAATGCATAAATCATGATAAGTCTTAAAATTCTAATATATGAGAAAATGCAATATTTAGATTTTTCACTTTATTGTGGATGCCACTGCATTTTGAATGGTCAAAAAATCATAATATTTGAATATGTTAATTAAACAAAAAATACAAGTAATGGACACAATTGTATAAAATACATTTTAGTGGATGAATATTATAAATAGCAATGCTAAGCTTTAATGTTGGGTCAAACATATTGCTCTTGAGGGTTATCGGGAAACTTTTTATTATAGTCCATTCCTTTTGCTTTTTCTTAAGTAATATGTTTGTAGACTAAAATTATATAAATCATTTCTTATCGCATTGTAGCAAAGGAGACAATTAAGAAAATTACAAAATCTAAATTCAAGTGATTATTAATAATAAATTAAACCCTACAAGTTTGTAAAATTCTAAAAGTTAATAAAATGGAATGTTTGATTTTTCAGTTTCTTGTTAATGCCATAGCATTTTGAATGGTGAGAAAAATATAATATTTGAATATGTAAATTGAACAAAAATACAAGTAATGGACTTAATTGTCTAAAATACATTTTAGTGGATGAATATTATAAATAGCAATGCTAAGATTTAATGTTGGGTCAAGCATATTGCACTTGAGGGTTATGGTGAAACTTCTTATTATATTCCATTGCATTTGCTTTTCTTAAGTAATATGTTTGTTGACTAAAATTATATAAATCACTTCAACCTGCATTGTGGCAATGGAGGCAATTAAAAAAATTAAAAAATTTAAATTTAACTAATTATTAACAATGCATAAATCCCTATGGTCTTTAAAATTCTAAAAGCTGAAAAAATGCAATGTTTTGATTTTTCAATTTATTGTTAATGCCACTCCATTTTGAATCGTGAGAGAAACATAATATTCGAATATGTTAATTGAAAAAAAAATACAAGTAATGGACTCAATTGTATAAAATACATTTTAGTGGATGAATATTATAAATAGGAATGTTAAGCTTAAATGTTGGGTCAAGCATATTACTCTTGAGGGTTGTGGGGAAACTTCTTATTAAAGTCCATTGCATTTGATTTCAACCTGTATTTTGAATGGTGGGAGAAAACATAATATTTGAATTTGTTAATTGAAAAAAAATACAAGTAATGGACTCAATTATATAAAATACACTTTAGTGGATGAATATTATAAATAGCAATCTTAAGCATTAATGTCGGGTTAAACATATTACTCTTGAGGGGAGTACGGAAACTTCTTATTAATGTCCATTGCATTTTCTTTTTCATAAGTAATATGTTTGTCAACTCGAATTATATAAATAATTTAACTTGCATTGTGGCAAAGGAGGCAATTTAAAAAATTACAAAATTTAGATTCAACTGATTATTTACCATGCATAAATCCCTCTCAATTTTGAATGGTGAGAAAAACATAATATTTGAATTTGTTAATTGAAGAAAAATACAAGTAAGAGACTCAATTGTATAAAATACACTTTAGTGGATGAATATTATAAATAGCAATCCTAAGCTTTAATGTTGGGTTAAGCATATTACTCTTGAGGGGAGTGGGGAAACTTCTTATTAGAGTCCATTGCAGTTGCTTTCGTTTAAGTAATTTGTTTGTCGACTTGAATAATATAAATCATTTCAACTTGCATTATGGCAAAGGAGGCAATTAAAAATGTTATTAAAATGTTATACAATTTAAATACAACTAATTATTGACAATGCATGCCTATAAGTTTTTAAAATTGAAAAAGTTCAAAAAATACAATGTTTTGATTTTTCAATTTATTGTTAATCCCACTGCATTTTGTATGGTGGGAAAAACATAATATTTGAATTTGCTAATTGAAGAAAAATACATGTAATGGACTCAATTGAACAAAATACATTTTAGTGGATGAATATTATAAATAGCAATCCTAAGCTTTAGTGTTGCGTCAAGCATATTGTTCTTGAGGGGAGTGGGGAAACTTCTTATTAGAGTCCATTGCATTTGATTTTTCATAAGTCATATGTTTGTCGACTTGAATTATATACATAATTTCAACTTGCATTGTGGCAAGGGAGGCAATTTAAAAAATTACAAAATTTGAATTAAACTAATTATTCATAATGCATAAATCCCTATAAGTTTTGAAAATTCAAAAAGTTGAAAAAATACAATGTTTTGATTTTTCCATTTATTGTTAATCCCACTACATTTTGAATGGTGAGAAAAACATAATATTTGAATTTGTTAATTGAACAAAAATACAAGTAATGGACTCAATTGTACAAAAAACATTTTAATGGATGAATATTATAAATAGTAATCCTAAGCTTTAGTGTTGGGTCAAGCATATTACTCTTGAGGGGAGTGGGGAAACTTCTTATTAGAGTCCATTGCATTCGATTTTTCATAAGTAATATGTTTGTAGGCTAAAATTCTATAAATCATTTCAACTTGCCTTGTGGCAAAGGTGACAATGAAAAAAATGACAAAATTTAAATTCAACAGATTATTAACAACGCATAAATCCCTCAAAGTGTTTAAAATTCAAAAAGTTGAAAAAAAATACAATGTTTTGATTTTCAATTTATTGTTAATTCCACTGCATTTTGAATGGTGAGAAAAATATAATATTTGAATTTGTTAATTGAACAAAAATGCAAGTAATACACTCAATTGTATAAAATACACTTTAATGGATGAATATTATAAATAGTAATCCTAAGCTTTAATGTTGCGTTAAGTATATTACTCCTTGGGGGAGTGGGGAAACTTCTTATTAGAGTCCATTGCATTTGCTTTTGTTTAAGTTATTTCTTTGTCGACCCGAATAATATAAATCATTTCAACTTGCATTGTGGCAAATGAGGCAATTAAAAATGTTATAAAATTTAAATTCAACTAATTATTGACAATGCATGCCTGTATGTTTTTAAAATTGAAAAAGTGGAAAAAATACAATGTTTTGATTTTTCAATTTATCATTAATCCCACTACATTTTGTATGGTGAGAAAAATATAATATTTGAATTTGTTATTTGAAGAAAAATACATGTAATGGACTCAATTGTACAAAATACATTTTAGTGGATGAATATTATAAATAGCAATCCTAAGCTTTAGTGTTAGGTCAAGCATATTGATCTTGAGGGGAGTGGGGAAACTTCTTATTAGAGTCCATTGCATTTGATTTTTCATAAGTAATATGTTTCTACACTAAAATTTTATAAATCATTTCAACTTGCATTATGGCAAAGGAGACAACTAAAAAAAATGACAAATTTAAATTGAACTAATTATTAACAATGCATAAATCCTTGAAAGAGTTTGAAGTTCAAAAAGATGAAAAAATACAATGTTTGGATTTTTCAATTTGTTGTTAATCCCACAACATTTTGTATGGTGAGAAAAACATAATATTTGAATCTTTTCATTGAACAAAAATACAAGTAATGGACTCAATTGTATAAAATGTATTTTAGTGGATGAATATTATAAATAGCAATCCTAACCTTTAATGTTAGGTCAAACATATTGTTCTTGAGGGGAGTGGGGAAACTTCTTATTAAAGTCCATTGCATTTGATTTTTCATAAGTAATATGTTTGTTGAGTCGAATTATATAAATATTTTCAACATGCATTGTGGCAAAGGAGGCAATTCAAAAATTACAAAATTTCAATTCAACTAATTACTGACAATGCATAAATCCCTATGAGTTTTTAAAATTTAGAAAGTTGAAAAAATACAATTTTTTGATTTTTCAATTTATTGGTGATCCAACTGCATTTTGAATGGTGAGAAAAACATAATATTTGAATTTGTTAATTGAAAAAAAAAATATAAGTAATGGACTCAATTGTATAAAATACACTTCAGTTGATGAATATTATAAATAGCAATCCTAAGCTTTAATGTCGGGTCAAACATATTACTCTTGAGGGGAGTACGGAAACTTCTTATTAGTGTCCATTGCATTTTCTTTTTCATAAGTAATATGTTTGTCGACTCGAATTATATAAATAATTTCAACTTGCATTGTGGCAAAGGAGGCAATTTAAAAAATTACAAAATTTAAATTCAAGTGATTATTTACAATGCATAAATCCCTCAAAGAGTTTAAAATTCAAAAAGATGAAAAAATACAATGTTTTGATTTTTCAATTTATTGTTAATCCCTCTCAATTTTGAATGGTGAGAAAAACATAATATTTGAATTTGTTAATTGAAGAAAAATACAAGTAAGAGACTCAATTGTATAAAATACATTTTAGTGAATGAATATTATAAATAGCAATCCTAAGCTTTAATGTTGGGTTAAGCATATTACTCTTGAGGGTAGTGGGGAAACTTCTTATTAGAGTCCATTGCAGTTGCTTTCGTTTAAGTAATTTGTTTGTCGACTCGAATTATATAAATCATTTCAACTTGCATTGTGGTGAAGGAGGCAACTAAAAAATTTACAAAATTTAAATTCAAATAATTATTGACAATGCATAAACCCTTATAGGTTTTAGAAATTCAAAAATTTGAAAACATACAATGTTTTGATTTTTCAATTTATTGTTAATTCCACTGCATTTTGAATGGTGAGAAAAACATAATATTTGAATTCGTTAATTGAACAAAAAATACAAGTAATGGACTCAATTATACGAAATACACTTTAGTAGATGAATATTATAAATAGCGATCCTAAGTTTTAATGTAGGGTCAAGCATATTGCCCTTGAGGGCAGTGGGGAAACTTCTTATTAGAGTCCATTGCATTTGATTTTTCATAAGTAATATGTTTCTACACTAAAATTCTATAAATCATTTCAACTTGCATTATGGCAAAGGAGACAATTAAAAAAATGACAAAATTTAAATTCAACTAATTATTTACAATGCATAAATCCCTCTAAGAGTTTAAAATTCAAAACTTTAAAAAATACAATGTTTTGATTTTTGAAATTTATTGTTAGTTTCACTGCATTTTGAACGGTGGGAAAAACATAATGTTTGAATTTGTTCATTGAACAAAAATACAAGTAATGGACTCAATTGTATAAAATACACTTTAGTCGATGAATATTATAAATAGCAATCCTAAACTTTAATGTTCAGTCAAGCATATTGCTCCTGAGGGAAGTGGGGAAACTTCTTATTAGAGTCCATTGCATTTGATTTTTCATAAGTAATATGTTCCTACACTAAAATTTTATAAATCATTTCAACTTGCATTATGGCAAAGGATACAATTAAAAAAATGACAAAATTTAAATTCAACAGATTATTTACAATGCATAAATCCCTTAAAAGTTTAAAATTCAAAAAGTTGAAAAAATACAACATTTTGATTTTTCAATTTATTGTTAATCCCACTCAATTTTGAATGGTGAGAAAAACATAATGTTTGAATTTGTTAATTGAACAAAAATACAAGTAATAGACTCAATTGTATAAAATACACTTTAGTGGATTAATATTATAAATAGCAATCCTAAGCTTTAATGTTGAGTCAAGCATATTCTTCGTGAGGGGAGTGGGGAAATTTCTTATTAGAGTCCATTGCATTCATTTTTTCTTAAGTAATATGTTTGTCGACACAAATTATAGAAATCATTTCAATTGTACAAAATACACTTTAGTGGATGAATATTATAAATAGCAATCCCAAGCTTTAAAGTTGGGTTAAGCATATTACTCTTGAGGGAAGTGGGGAAACTTCCTATTAGAGCTCATTGCATTTGATTTTTCATAAGTAATATGTTTCTACACTAAAATTCTATAAATCATTTCAACTTGCATTATGGCAAAAGAGACAATTAAAAAAATGACAAAATTTAAATTCAACTGATTATTTGCAATGGATAAATCCCTCAAAGAGTTTAAAATTCAAAAAGTTTAAAAAATGCAATGTTTTGATTTTTTTAATTTATTGTTAAGTTCACTGCATTTTGAATGGTGAGAAAAACATAATGTTTGAATTTGTTAATTGAACAACTATACAAGCAATGGACTCAATTATGTAAACTACACTTTTGTGGATGAATATTATAAATAGCAATCCTAAGCTTTAATGTTGGGTCAAGCATATTCCCCTCGAGGGGAGTGGGGAAACTTCTTATTAGAGTCCATTGCATTTGCTTTTTCTTAAGTAATATATTTGTCGACACGAATTATAGAAATCATTTCAATTGTACAAAATACACTTTAGTGGATGAATATTGTAAATAGCAATCCTAGGCTTTAAAGTTTGGTTAAGCATATTGCTCTTCAGGGAAGTGGGGAAACATCTTATTAGAGCTCATTGCATTTGATTTTTCATAAGGAATATGTTTCTACACTAAAATTCTATAAATCATTTCAACTTGCATTATGGCAAACGACACAATTAAAAAATTGACAAAATTTAAATTCAATTGATTATTAACAATGCATAATTCCCTCAAAGAGTTTAAAATTCAAAACGTTGAAAAAATACAAGGTTTTGATTTTTCAATTTATTGTTAATCCCACTGCATTTTGAATGGTGATAAAAACATAGTATTTGAATTTGTTAATTGAACAAAAATATAAGTAATGGACTCAATTATATTATAAATTGCAATCCTAAGCTTTAATGTTGGGTAGAGCATATTCCTCTTGAGGAGAGTGGGGAAACTTCTTATTATAGTCCATTACATTTGGTTATTCTTAAGTAATATGTTTGTCAACACGAAATATAGAAATCATTTCAACTTCCGTTGTGGCAAAGGAGGTAATTAAAAAAATTTCAAAATTTAAATTGAACTAATTATTGACAATGCATAAATCCCTATTTGTTTTTAAATTCCAAAAAGTTGAAGAAATAAAATGTTTTGATTTTCAATTTATTGTTAATCCCACTACATTTTGAATGGTGAGAAAATATAATATTTGAATCTATTAATTGAACAAAAACACAAGTAATGGACTTAATTGTGCAAAATACACTATAGTGGATGAATATTATAAATATCAATCTTAAGCTTTAATGTTGGGTTAAGCATATTGCTCTTGAGGGGAGTGGGGAAACTTTTTGCTAGAGTCCATTGCATTTGATTTTTCATAAGTAATGTGTTTTTAGGCTAAAATTCTATAAATCATTTCCATTTGCCTTGTGGCAAAGAAAACAATTAAAAAAATGACAAAATTTAAATTCATCTGATTATTAACAATGCATAAATCCTTGATAGATTTTACAATTCAAAAAGATGAAAAAATACAATATTTTGATTTTTCAAATTATTGTTAATCCCACTACATTTTGAATGGTGAGAAAAACATCTTATTTGAATTTGTTAATTGAACAACAATATATGTAATGGACTCAATTGTATAAAATACACTTTAGCGGATAAATATTATAAATAGCAATCCTAAGCTTTAATGTTTGGTCATGCATATTAGTCTTGAGGGGAGTGGGGAAACTTTTTATTGGAGTCCATTACATTTGCTTTTTGAGAAGTAATATGTTTCTACACTAAAATTCGATAAATCATTTCAACTTGCTTTATGGCAAATGAGACAATTAAAAAAATGACAAAATTTAAATTTAATTGATTATTTACAATGCATAAATCCCTCAAAGAGTTTAAAATTCAAAAAGTTGAAAAAATACAATGTTTTGATTTTTCAATTTATTGTTAATTTCACTGCATTTTGAATGGTGAGAAAAACATCTTATTTGAATTTGTTAATTGAACAAAATATAAGTAATGGACTCAATTGTATAAAATGCACTTTAGCAGATGAATATTATAAATAGCAATACTAAGCATTAATGTCCGGTCAAGCATATTAGTCTTGAAGGGAGTGGGGAAACTTTTTATTAAAGTCCATTGCATTTGCTTTTTCTTAAGTAATATGTTTGTTGACTCAAATTATATAAATTATTTCAACTTGCATTGTGGAAAGTAGGCAATTAAAAAAATTACAAAATTTAAATTTAACTAATTATTAACAATGCATAAATCCCTAAAGAGTTTAAAATTCAAAAAGTCAAAAAAAAAACAATGTTTTGAGTTTTCAATTTATTGCTAATCCCACTACATTTTGAATGGTAAGCAAAATATAAGATTTGAATTTGTTGATTGAACAAAAACATAAGTAATGGACTCAATTGTGCAAAATACACTATAGTGGATGAATATTATAAATAGCAATCCTAAGTTTTAATGTCCGGTCAAGTATATTACTTTGAGGGGAGTGGGGAAACTTTTTATTAGGGTTCATTGCATTTGCTTTTTTGAAGTAACATGTTTCTAGACTAAAATTCTATAAATCATTTCAACTTGCATTATCGCAAAGGAGACAGTTAAAAAAATGACAAAATTTAAATTCAACTAATCATTTACAATGCATAAATCCCTTAAAGAGTTTAAAATTCAAAAAGATGAAAAAATACAATGTTTTGATTTTTCAATTTATTGTTAATTTCACTACATTTTTGAATGGTGAGAAAAACATAATGTTTGAATTTGTTAATGGGACAAAAATACAAGTAAAAGACTGAATTGTATAAAATACAGTTTAGTGGATGAATATTATAAATAGCAATCTTAAGTTTTAATGTTGGGTCAAGCATATTGCTCTTGAGGGAAGTGCGGGAAACTTCTTATTAGAGCCCATTGCATTTGATTTTTCATAAGTAATATGTTTCTACACTAAAAATTCTAGAAATCATTTCAACTTGCTTTATGGCAAATAAGACAATTAAAAAAATGACAAAATTTAAATTGAATTGAATTATTTGCAATACATAAATCCCTCAAAGAGTTTAAAATTCAAAAATTTGAAAAAAAATACATTGTTTTGATTTCAATTTATTGTTAATTTCACTGCATTTTGAACGGTGAGAAAAACATAATGTTTGAATTTGTTAATTGAATAAAAATANTTTAAAGTTGGGTCAAGCATATTACTCTTGAGGGAAGTGGGGAAACTTCCTATTAGAGCTCATTGCATTTGATTTTCATAAGTAATATGTTTCTACACTAAAATTCTATAAATCATTTCAACTTGCATTATGGAAAAAGAGACAATTAAAAAAATGACAAAATTTAAATTCAACTGATTATTTGCAATGGATAAATCCCTCAAAGAGTTTAAAATTCAAAAAGTTTAAAAAATGCAAGTGTTTGATTTTTTTAATTTATTGTTAAGTTCACTGCATTTTGAATGGTGAGAAAACATAATGTGAATTTGTTAATTGAACAACAATACAAGCAATGGACTCATTATGTTAACTACACTTTTGTGGATGAATCTTATAAGTAGCAATCTAAAGCTTTAATGTTGGTCAAGCTAAGCATATTCCCTCGACGGGAGTGGGGAACTTCTTATTAGTCATTGCATTTGCTTTTTTCCTAAGTAATATATTTGTCGACACGAATTATAGAAATCATTTCAATTGTACAAATCACTTAGTGGATGAAATATGTAAATAGGACACATCCTAGGCTTTACAAGTTGGGTTAAGCATATTGATCTATAACCTTCAGACGGAAGTGGGGAAACATCTTATTACGGGAGGCTCATTGGCATTATGATTTTTCATAAGGAATATGTTTCTACCCCTAAAAATTCTATACATCATTTCAACTTGCATTATGGCAAACGACACAATTAAAAAAACTGACAAAATTTAAATTCAATTGATTATTAACAATGCATAATTCCCTCAAAGAGTTTAAAAATTCAAACGTTGAAAAAATACAAGGTTTTGATTTTTCAATTTAATTGTTAATCCCACTGCATTTTGAATGGTGATAAAAACATAGTATTTGAATTTGTTAATTGAACAAAAATACAAATAATGGACTCAATTATATTATAATTGCAATCCTAAGCTTTAATGTTGGGTAAAGCATATTCCTCTTAAGGAAAGTGGGGAAACTTCTTATTATAGTCCATTGCATTTGCTTATTCTTAAGTAATATGTTTGTCGACAAATTATAGAAATCATTTCAACTTCCGTTGTGGCAAAGGGGCAATTAAAAAAATTTCAAAATTTAAATTGAACTAATTATTGACAATGCATAAATCCCTATTTGTTTTTAAATTCCAAAAAGTTGAAGAAATAAAATGTTTTGATTTTCAATTTATTGTTAATCCCACTACATTTTGAATGGTGAGAAAAAATATAATATTTGAATCTATTAATTGAACAAAAACACAAGTAATGGACTTAATTGTGCAAAATACACTATAGTGGATGAATATTATAAATATCAATCCTAAGCTTTATTGTTGGGTCAAGCATATTGCTCTTAAGGGGAGTAGGGAAACTTCTTGCTAGAGTCCATTGCATTTGATTTTTCATAAGTAATGTGTTTGTAGGCTAAAATTCTATAAATCATTTCCATTTGCCTTGTGGCAAAGAAAACAATTAAAAAAATGACAAAATTTAAATTTATCTGATTATTAACAATGCATAAATCCTTGATAGATTTTACAATTCAAAAAGATGAAAAAATACAATATTTTGATTTTTCAATTTATTGTTAATCCCACTGCATTTTGAATGGTGAGAAAAACATCTTATTTGAATTTGTTAATTGAACAACAATATATGTAATGGACTCAATTGTATAAAATACACTTTAGCAGATAAATATTATAAATAGCAATCCTAAACTTTAATGTCCGATCATGCATATTAGTCTTGAGGGGAGTGGGGAAACTTTTTATTGGAGTCCATTACATTTGCTTTTTCAGAAATAATATGTTTCTACACTAAAATTCGACAAATCATTTCAACTTGCTTTATGGCAAAGGAGACAATTAAAAAAATGACAAAATTTAAATTTAATTGATTATTTACAATGCATAAATCCCTCAAAGAGTTTAAAATTCAAAAAGTTGAAAAAATACAATGATTTGATTTTTCAATTTATTGTTAATTTCACTGCATTTTGAATGGTGAGAAAAACATCTTATTTGAATTTGTTAATTGAACAAAAATATAAGTAATGGACTCAATTGTATAAAATACACTTTAGCAGATGAATATTATAAATAACAATACTAAGCATTAATGTCCGGTCAAGCATATTAGTCTTGAGGGGAGTGGGGAAACTATTTATTAAAGTCCATTGCATTTGCTTTTTCTTAAGTAATATGTTTGTCGACTCAAATTATATAAATTATTTCAACTTGCATTGTGGAAAGTAGGCAATTAAAAAAATTACAAAATTTAAATTTAACTAATTATTAACAATGCATAAATCCCTAAAAGAGTTTAAAATTCAAAAAGTCAAAAAAAAAAAACAATGTTTTGAGTTTTCAATTTATTGCTAATCCCACTACATTTTGAATGATGAGCAAAATATAACATTTGAATTTGTTGATTGAACAAAAGCATAAGTAATGGACTCAATTGTGCAAAATACATTGTAGTGGATGAATATTATAAATAGCAATCCTAAGTTTTAATGTCCGGTCAAGTATATTACTCTTGAGGGGAGTGGGGAAACTTTTTATTAGGGTTCATTGCATTTGCTTTTTTTGAAGTAACATGTTTCTACACTAAAATTCTATAAATCATTTCAACTTGCATTATCGCAAAGGAGACAGTTAAAAAATGACAAAATTTAAATTCAACTAATCATTTACAATGCATAAATCCCTTAAAGAGTTTAAAATTCAAAAAGATGAAAAAATACAATGTTTTGATTTTTCAATTTATTGTTAATTTCATTACATTTTGAATGGTGAGAAAAACATAATGTTTGAATTTGTTAATGGAACAAAAATACAAGTAAAAGATTGAATTGTATAAAATACAGTTTAGTGGATGAATATTATAAATAGCAATCCTAAGCTTTAATGTTGGGTCAAGCATATTGCTCTTGAGGGAAATGGGGAAACTTCTTATTAGAGCCCATTGCATTTGATTTTTCATAAGTAATATGTTTCTACACTAAAATTCTATAAATCATTTCAACTTGTTTTATGGCAAAGGAGACAATTAAAAAAATGACAAAATTTAAATTGAACTGATTATTTGCAATACATAAATCCCTCAAAGAGTTTAAAATTCAAAAAGTTGAAAAAATACATTGTTTTGATTTTTCAATTTCTTGTTAATTTCACTGCATTTTGAACGATGAGAAAAACATAATGTTTGAATTTGTTAATTGAATAAAAATACAAGTAATGGACTCAATTGTATAAAATACACTTTAGTGGATGGATATTATAAATAGCAATTCTAAACTTTAATGTTAGGTCAAGCACATTCCTCTTAAGGATAGTGGGGAAACTTCTTATTATAATCCATTGCATTTGATTTTTCATAAGTAATATGTTTCTACACTAAAATTCTATAAATCATTTCAACTTGCATTATGGGAAAGGAGAAAATTAAAAAAATGGCAAAATTTAAATTCAACTGAATATTTACAAAGCATAAATCCCTCAAAAAGTTTCAAATTCAAAAAGTTGAAAAAATACAATGTTTTGAGTTTTCAATTTTTTTTTAATCCCACTCAATTTTGAATGGTGAGAAAAGTATAATGTTTGAATTTGTTAATTGAACAAAAATACAAGTAATAGACTGAATTGTTTAAAATACACTTTAGTAGATGAACATTATAAATAGCAATCCTAATCTTTAATGTTGGGTTAAGCATCTTACTCTTGAGGGAAGTGGGGAAACTTCTTATTAGAGTACATTGCATTTGCTTTTTCTTACGTAATATGTTTGTAGAATCAAATTATACAAATCATTTCAACTTGCATTGTGGCGAACAAGGCAATTAAAAAAATTACAAAATTTAAATTTAACTAATTATTAACCATGCATAAATCCCTATAAGAGTTTAAAATTCAAAAAGTCGAGAAAAAACAAATTTTTGAGTTTTCAATTTATTGTTAATCCCACTGCATTGTGAATGGTGAGAAAAATATAAGATTTGAATTTGTTGATTGAACAAAAATACAAGTAATGGACTCAATTGTGCAAAATACGCTATAATGGATGAATATTATAAATAGCAATCCTAAGATTTAATGTTAGGTCAAGCATATTCCTCTTGAGGGGAGTGCGGAAACTTCTTATTAGAGTTTATTGCATTCGCTTTTTCTTAAGTAATATGTTTGTCAACACAAATTATAGAAATCATTTCAATTGTACAAAATACACTTTAGTGGATGAATATTATAAATAGCAATCCCAAGCTTTAAAGTTGGGTCAAGCATATTACTCTTGAGGGAAGTGGGGAAACTTCCTATTAAAGCTCATTGCATTTGATTTTTCATAAGCAATATGTTTCTACACTAAAATTCTATAAATCATTTCAACTTGCATTATGGAAAAGGAGAAAATTTAAAAAATGGCAAAATTTAAATTCAACTAATTGTTTGCAATGCATAAATCCCTCAAAAAGTTTAAAATTCAAAAAGTTGAAAAAATACAACGTTTTGATTTTTCAATTTATTGTTAATCCCACTCAATTTTCAATGGTGAGAAAAACATAATGTTTGAATTTGTTAATTGAATAAAAATACAAGTAATAGATTGAATTGTATAAAATACACTTTAGTGGATGAATATTATAAATAGTAAGTCTAATCTTTAAAGTTGGGTTAAGTATATTACTCTTGAGGTGAGTGGGGAAACTTCTTATTAGAGTCCATTGCATTTGCTTTTTCCTAAGTAATATGTTTGTAGAATCAAAATATACAAATCATTTCAACTTGCATTGTGGCAAACAAGGCAATTTAAAAAATTAAAAAATTTAAATTTACCTAATTATTAACAATGCATAAATCCCTATATGAGTTTAAAATTCAAAAAGTCGAAAAAAGACAATGTTTTGAGTTTTCAATTTATTGTTAATCCCACTCAATTTTGAATGGCCATAAAAACATAATGTTTGAATTTGTTAATTGAACAAAAATACAGGTAATAGATTGAATTGTATAAAATACACTTTAGTGGATGAATATTATAAATAGCAATCCTAATCTTTAATGTTGTGTTAAGCATATTACTCTTGAGAGGAGTGGGAAACTTCTTATTAGAGTCCATTGTATTTGCTTTTTCTTAAGTAATATGTTTGTAGAATCAAATTATAAAAATCATTTCAACTTCTATAGTGGCAAACAAGGAAATTAAAAAAATTACAAAATTTAAATTTAACTAATTTTAACCATGCATAAATCCCTATAAGAGTTTAAAATTCAAAAAGTCGAAAAAAAACAATGTTTTGAGTTTTCAATTTATTGTTAATCCCACTACATTTTGAATGGTGAGAAAAATATAAGATTTGAATTTGTTGATTGAACAAAAATACAAGTAATGGACTCAATGACGCAAAATACACTATAATGGATGAATATTATAAATAGCAATCCTAAGCTTTAATGTTGGGTCAAGCATATTCCTCTTGTGGGGAGTATGGAAACTTCTTATTAGAGTTCATTGCATTTGCTTGCTTTTTCTTAAGTAATATGTTTGTTGACACGAATTATAGAAATCATTTCAATTTATTGTTAATTTCACTGCATTTTGAATGGTGAGACAAACATAATGTTTGAATTTGTTAATTGAACAAAAATACAAGTAATGGACTCAATTGTATAAAATACACTTTATGGATGAATATTATAAATAGCAATCCTAAGCTTTCATGATGGTTCAAGCATATTCCTCTTGAGGGGAGTGCGAAAACTTCTTATTAGAGTTCATTGCATATGCTTTTTCTTAAGTAATATGTTTATTGACACAAATTATAGAAATCATTTCAATTTATTGTTAATTTCACTGCATTTTGAATGTTGAGAAAAACATAATGTTTGAATTTGTTAATTGAACAAAAATACAAGTAATTGACTCAATTGTATAAAATACATATTAGTGGATGAATATTATAAATAGCAATCCTAAGCTTTAATGTTGGGTCCAGCATATTCCTCTTGAGGGGAGTGGTGAAACTTCTTATTATAGTTCATTGCATTTGATTTTTCATAAGTAATATGTTTCTACACTAAAATTCTATAAATCATTTCAACTTGGATTATGGAAAAGGAGAAAATTAAAAAAATGGAAAAATTTAAATTTAATTGATTATTTTAAATGCATAAATCCCTCAATAGGTTTAAAATTCAAAGAGTTGAAAAAATACAATGTTTTGATTTTTCAATTTATTGTTAATCCCACTCAATTTCGAATGGTGAGAAAAACATAATGTTTGAATTTGTTAATTGAACAAAAATTCAAGTAATAGACTAAATTGTATAAAATACACTTTAGTGAATGAATATTATAAATAACAATCCTAACCTTTAATGTTGGGTCAAGCATATTCCTCTTGTGGGGAGTGGGGAAACTTCTTATTAAAGTCCATTGAATTTGCTTTTTCTTAAGTAATATGTTTGTTGACTTGAATTATATAAATCATTTCAACTTGCATTGTGGCAAAGGAGGCAATTAAAAAATTTACAAAATTTAAATTCAAATAATTATTTACAATGCATAAATCCCTATAAGTTTTGAAAATTCAAAAAGTTGAGAAAATACAATGTTTTGATTCTTTTAATTTACTGTTAATCCCACTGCATTTTGAATGGTGAGAAAAACATAATATCTAAATTTGTTAGTTGAACAAAAATACAAGTAATGGACTCAATTGTATAAAATAGACTTTAGTGGATGAGTATTATAAATAGCAATCCTATGTTTTAATGTTGGGTCAACCATATTGCACTTGAGGGGAGTGGGGAAACTTCTTATTGGAGTCCATTGCATTCACTTTTTCTTAAGTAATATGTTTGTCGACTCGAATTATATTAATAATTTCCACTTGCATTGTGGCAAAGGAGGCGATTAAGAAAATTACAAAATTTAAATTTAATTAATTATTATCAATGCATAAATCCCCACAAGTTTTTAAAATTCAAAAAGTTGAAAAAATACAATATTTTGATTTTTCAATTTATTGTTTATCCCACTACATTTTGAATGTTGAGCAAAACATAATATTTGAATTTGTTAATTGAACAAAAATACAAGTAATGAACTCAGTTGTACAAAATAGACTTTAGTGGATGAATATTATAAATAGCAATCCAAAGCCTTATTGTTGGGTCAAGCATATTGCACTTTAGGGGAGTGGGAAATCTCTTACTAGAATCCATTGCATTTGATTTTTCGTAAGTAATATGTTTGTTGACTTGAATTATATAAATAATTTCAACTTGCATTGCGGCAAAGGAGGCCATTAAAAAAATTACAAAACTTAAATTCAAATAATTTTTGACAATGCATAAATCGCTACAAGTTTTTAAAATTCAAAAAGTTGAAAAAGTACAATGTTTTGATTTTTCAATTTATTGTTACTCCAACTACATTTTTAATGGTATGAAAAACATAATATTTGAATTTTTTAATTGAACAAAATACAAGTAATGGACTTAATTGTACAAAATACACTTTAGTGGATGAATATTATAAATATCAATCCTAAGCTTTAATGTTGAGTCAAGCATATTACTCTAGAGGAGAGTGGGGAAACTTCTTATTAGGATCCATTGCATTTGCTTTTTCTTAAGGAATATGTTTATAGACTCGAATTATATAAATCATTTCAACTTGCATTATGGCAAAGTAAGCAATTAAAAAAATTACAAAATGTAAATTCAACTAATTATTGACAATACATAAATCCTTACAAGTTTTTAAAATTCAAAAAGTTGAAAAAATATAATATTTTGATTTTTCAATTTATTGTTAATCCAACTACATTTTTAATGGTGAGAAAAACATAATATTTGAATTTTTTAATTGAACAAAACAACAAGTAATGGACTTAATTGTACAAAATACACTTTAGTGGATGAATATTATAAATAGCAATCCTAAGCTTTAATGTTGAGTCAAGCATATTACTCTTGAGGGGAGTGGGGAAATTCTTATTAGAGTACATTGCATTTGCTTTTTCTTAAGTAATATATTTGTCAACTCGAATTATAGAAATCATTTCAACTTGCGTTGTGGCAAAGGAGGCAATTAGAAAAATTACGAAATTTAAATTGCACTAATTCTTGGCAATCCATAAATCCTTATTTGTTTTTAAATTCCAAAAGGTTGAAAAAATATAATGCTTTGATTTTTTAATTTATTGTTAATCCCACTACATTTTGAATGGTGAGAGAAACATAATATTTGAATTTTTTAATTGAACAAAAATACAAGTAATGGTCTCAATTGTACAAAATACACTTTATTGGATGAATATTATAAATAGCAATCCTAAGCTTTAATGTTGGGTCAAGCATATTGCTCTTGAGAGAAGTAGGAAAACTTCTCATTAGAGCCCATTGTATTTGATTTTTTATAATTAATATGTTTTTTTGACTAAAATTGTATAAATCATTTCAACTTGCATTGTGGCAAAGGGGACAATGAAAAAAATAACAAAATTTAAATTCAACTGATTATTAACAATGAATAAATCCCTTAAAGTGTTTAAAATTCAATAAGTTGAAAAAAAATACAATGTTTTGATTTTTCAATGTATTGTTAATCCCACTGCATTTTGAATGGTGAGAAAAACATAATATTTGAATTTTTTAATTGAACATAAATACAAGTAATGGACTCAGTTTTATAAAATACACTTTAGTGGATGAATATTAAAAATAGGAATCCTAAGCTTTAATGTTGGGCTTAGCATATTACTCTTAAGGGGAGTGGGGAAACTTTCTATTAAGCTGCATTGCATTTGCTTTTTCTTAAGAATATGTTTGTTGACTTGAATTATATAAATCTTTTTAACTTGCATTGTGGCAAAGGAGGCAATTAGAAAAATTACGAAATTTAAATTGCACTAATTCTTGGCAATCCATAAATCCTTATTTGTTTTTAAATTCCAAAAGGTTGAAAAAATATAATGTTTTGATTTTTTAATTTATTGTTAATCCCACTACATTTTGAATGGTAAGAAAAACATAATATTTGAATTTTTTAATTAAACAAAAATACAAGTAATGGTCTCAATTGTACAAAATACACTTTATTGGATGAATATTATAAATAGCAATCCTAAGCTTTAATGTTAGGTCAAGCATATTGCTCTTGAGGGAAGTAAGGAAACTTTTTATTAGAGCCCATTGCATTTGATTCTTTATAATTAATATGTTTTTTTGACTAAAATTGTATAAATCATTTCAACTTGCATTATGGCGAAGGGGACAGTGAAAAAAATAGTAAAATTTAAATTCAACTGATTATTAACAATCAATAAATCCCTCAAAGTGTTTAAAATTCAAAAAGTTGAAAAAATACAATGTTCTAATTTTTCAATTTCTTGTTAATCTCACTGCATTTTGAATGGTGAGAAAAACATAATATTTGAATTTTTTTAATTGAACAAAAATACAAGTAATGGACTCAATTGTATAAAATACAATTTAGTGGATAAATATTATAAATAGGAATCCTAAACTTTAATGTTGGGTCTATAATATTACTCTTGAGGGAAGTGGGGAAACTTCTTATTAGAGTCCATTGCATTTGCTTTTTCTTAAGAATATGTTTGTTGACTCAAATTGCATAAATCTTTTCAACTGGCATTGTGGCAAAGGAGGAAATTAAAAAAATTACAAAATTTAAATTCAACTAATTATTGACAACACATAAATCCCTACAGGTTTTTAAAATTGAAAAAGCCGAAAAAATACAATGATTTGATTTTTCTATTTATTATTAATCTCACTGCATTTTGAATGGTGAGAAAAGCATAATATTTGAATTTGTGAATTGAACAAAAATACAAGTAATGGACTCAATTGTACAAAATATAATTCAGTGGATGAATATTATAAATAACAATCCTAAACTTTAATGTTGGGTCAAGCATATTATTGTTGAGGGAAGTGGGAAAACTTTTTATTAGAGCATATTGCATTTGATTTTTCATAAGTAATATGTTTTTTTGACTAAAATTGTATAAATCATTTCAAGTTGCATTATGGCAAAGGGGACAATTAAAAAAATAACAACATTTAAATTCAACTGATTATTAACAATGCATAAATCCCTCAAAGAGTTTCAAATTCAAAAAGTTGAAAAAATACAATGTTTGAATTTTTCAATTTATTGTTAATGGTGAGAAAAACATAATATTTGAATTTTTTAATTGAACAAAAATACAAGTAATGGACTCAATTTTATAAAATACACATTAGTGGATGAATATTATAAATAGGAATCCTTAGCTTTAATGTTGGGTCTAGCATATTACTCTTGAGAGGAGTAGGGAAACTTCTTATTTGAGTCCATTGCATTTTCCTTTTCTTAAAAATATGTTTGTCGACTCAAATTATATACATGTTTTCAACTTACATTGTGGCAAAAGAGGCAATTAAAAAAATTACAAAATTTAAATTTAACTAATTATTGACAATGCATAAATCGCTACAAGTTTTAAAATTCAACTGATTTGATTTTTCTATTTATTGTTAATCTCACTACATTTTGAATGGTGGGAAAAGCAAAATATTTGAATTTGTTAATTGAAAAAAAATACAAGTAGTGGACTCAATCGTACAAAATACACTTTAATGGATGAATATTATGTATAGTAATCCTAAGTTTTAACGTTTGGTCAAGCTTATTACTATTGAGGGAAGTGGGGAAACTTCTTATTAGAGCCCATTGCATTTGATTTTTCATAAGGAATATGTTTTTTGACTAAAATTGTATAAATCATTTCAACTTGCATTATGGCAAAGCGGAGAATTAAAAAAATAACAAAATTTAAATTCAACTGATTATTAACAATACAAAAATCCCTCAAAGAGTTTAAAATTCAAAAAGTTGAAAGAATACAATATTTGAATTTTTCAATTTATTGTTAATCCCACAACATTTTTAATGGTGAGAAAAATATAATATTTGACTTTTTTAATTGAACTAAAATACAAGTAATGGACTCAAGTGTATAAAATACACTTTAGTAGATGAATATTATAAATAGTAATCCTAAACTTTAATGTTGAGTCAAGCATATTACTCTTGAGGGGAGTGGGGAAACTTCGTATTAAGGTCCATTGTATTTGTTTTTTCTTAAGGAATATGTTTGTGGACTCGAATTATATAAATCATTTCAACTTACATTTTGTTTTTTCAATTTATTGTTAATCCCACTACATTTTGAATGGTGAGAAAAATATAATATTTAAATTTGTTAATTGAACAAAAATACAACTAATGGACTCAGTTGTACAAAATAGACTTTAGTGGATGAATATTATAAATAGCAATCAAAAACCTTAATGTTAGGTCAAGCATATTGCACTTTAGCAGAGTGGGAAACCTCTTATTAGAGTCTATTGCATTTGATTTTTCATAAGTAATATGTTTGTTGACTTAAATTATATAAATAATTTCAACTTGCATTGGGGTAACAAAGGCGATTAAAAAAATTACAAAATTTAAATTTAACTAATTATTGACAATACATAAATCCCTATAAGTTTTTATAATTCAGAAAGTTGAAAAAATACAATGTTTTGACTTTTCAATTTATTGTTAATCCCACTGCATTTTGAATGGTGAGAAAAACATAATATTTAAATTTGTTAATTGAACAAAAATACAAGTAATAGACTCAGTTGTACAAAATAGATTTTAGTGGATGAATATTATAAATAACAATCCAAAACCTTAATGTTAGGTCAAGCATATTGCACTTTAGGGGAGTGGAAACCTCTTATTAGAGTTCATTGCATTTGATTTTTCATAAGTAATATGTTTGTTGACTTGAATTATATAAATAATTTCAACTTGCAATGGGGCAAAGGAGGCGATGAAAAAAATTACAAAATTTAAATTTAACTAATTATTGACAATGCATAAATCCCTATAAGTTTTTATAATTCAAAAAGTTGAAAAAAATGCAATGTTTTGATTTTTCAATTTATTGTTAATCCCACTACATTTTGAATGGTGAGAAAAACATAATATTTGAATTTGTTAATTGAACAAAAATACAAGTAATGGACTCAATTGTATAAAATACATTTTAGTGGATGAATATTATAAATAGCAATCCTAAGGTTTAATATTGTGTCAAGCATATTGCTTTTGAGGGGAGTGGGGAAACTTCTTATTGGAGTCCATTGCATTTGATTTTTCATAAGTAATATGTTTGTAAGCTAAAATTCTATAAATCATTTCAACTTGTCTTGTGGCATAGGAACCAGTTAAAAAGATGACAAAATTTAAATTCAACTGATTATTAATAATGCACAAATCCCTCAAAGTGTTTAAAATTTAAAAAGATGCAAAAATACAATGTTTTGGTTTTCAATTTATTGTTAATCCCACAACATTTTGAATAGTGAAAAAAATATAATATTTGAATTTGTTAATTGAACAAAAATACAAGTAATGGACTCAATTGTAGAAAATACACTTTAGTGGATGAATATTATAAATAGCAATCCTAAGCTTTAATGTTGAGTCAATCATATTACTCTTGAATGGAGTGGGGAAACTTCTTATTAGGGTCTATTGCATTTGCTTTTTCTTAAGTAATATATTTGTCGACACGAGTTATAGAAATCATTTCAACTTGCATTGTGGCAAAGGAGGCAATTAAAAATATTTCAAAACTTAAATTCAAATAATTTTTTGAAAATGCATAAATCCCTACAAGTTTTTAAAATTCAAAAAGTTGAAAAAATACAATGTTTTCATTTTCAATTTATTGTTAATCCCACTACATTTTTAATGGTGAGAAAAACATAATATTTGAATTTTTTAATTGAACAAAACTGCAAGTAATGGACCTCAATTGTACAAAATATACTTTAGTGAACGAATATTATAAATAGCAATCCTAAGCTTTAATGTTGAGTCAAGCATATACTCTTGAGTGGAGTAGGGAAACTTCTTATTAGGGTTTATTGCATTTGCTTTTTTCTTAAGTAATATATTTGTCGACACAAATTATAGAAATCATTTCAACTTGCATTGTGGCAAAGGAGGCAATTAAAAATATTTCAAAATTTAAATTCAAATAATTTTTGAAAATGCATAAATCCCTACAAGTTTTTAAAATTCAAAAAGTTGAAAAAATACAATGTTTTCATTTTTCAATTTATTGNTTTTCTTAAGTAATATATTTGTCGACACAAATTATAGAAATCATTTCAACTTGCATTCTGGTAAAGGAGGCAATTGGAAAAATTACAAAAAATTAAATTGCACTAATTATTGAGCAATCGATAAATCCTATTTGTTTTTAATTCCAAAAAAGTTGAAAAAATAGAATGTTTTGATTTTTTAATTTATTGTTAATCCCACTACATTTTTGAATGGTGAGAAAAACATTATATTTGAATTTTTAATTGAACAAAAATACAAGTAATGCGTCTCAATTGTACAAAATACACTTTAGTGGATGAATATTATAAATAGCAATCCTAAGCTTTAAACGTTGGGTCAAGGCATATTACTCTTGAGGGAGTGCGGAAACTTTCTATTAGAGTCCATTAATTTGCTTTTCTTAAGAATATTTGAATTTGTTAAACTGGACAAAAAATACATGTAATGGACACAATTGTATAAAATATATTTTATGGGTGAATAATTATAAAAGCAATCGTAGACTTTATGTTGCGGTCAAGCATATTACTCTTGAGGGAAGTGGGGAAACTTCTTATTAGAGCCCATTGCATTTGATTTTTTATAAGTAATATGTTTTTTTACTAAAATTTTATAAATCATTTCAACTTGCATTATGGCAAAGGGGACAATGAAAAAAATAACAAAATTTAAATTCAACTAATTATTAATAATGTATAAATCCCTCAAAGTGTTTAAAATTCAAAAAGTTGAAAAAATACGATATTTTAATTTTTCAATTTATTGTTAATCCCACTGCATTTTGAATGGTGAGATAAACATAATATTTGAATTTTTTAATTGAACAAAAATACAAGTAATGGACTCAATTATATAAAATACACTTTAGTGGATGAATATTATAAACAGGAATCCTAAACTTTAATGTTGGGTCTAGAATATTACTCTTGAGGGAAGTGGGGAAACTTCTTATTAGAGTTCATTGCATTTGCTTTTTCTTAAGAATATGTTTGTCGACTCAAATTATATAAATCTTTTCAACTTGCATTGTGGCAAAGGAGGCAATTAAAAAAATTGCAAAATTTAAATTCAACAAATTATTGACAACACATAAATCCAAAAGGTTTTTAAAATTCTAAAAGCTGAAAAAATACAATGTTTTGATTTTTCTATTTATTGTTAATCTCACTGCATTTTAAATGGTGAGAAAAGCATGATATTTAAATTTGTTAATTGAACAAAAATACAGGTAATGAACTCAATTGTACAAAATACATTTTAGTCGATGAATATTATAAATAGCAATCCTAAGCTTTAATGTTGGGTCAAGCATATTACTGTTAAGGGAAGTGGGGAAACTTCTTATTAGAGCCCATTGCAATTGATTTTTCATAAGTAGTATGTTTTTTGACTAAAATTGTATAAATCATTTCAAGTTGTATTATGGCAAAGGGGACAATTAAAAAATGAAAAAATTTAAATTCAACTGATTATTAATAGTGCATAAATCCCTCAAAGAGTTTCAAATTCAAAAAGTTGAAAAAATACAATGTTTGAATTTTCAATTTATTGTTAATCTCACAACATTTTGAATGGTGAGAAAAATATAATATTTGAATTTTTTAATTGAACAAAAATACAAGTAATGGACTTAATTGTATAAAATACACTTTAGTGGATGAATATTATAAATAGGAATGCTAAGCTTTAATGTTGGGTCTAGCATATTATCCTTGAGGGGAGTGGGGAAACTTCTTATTTGTGTCCATTGCATTTGCTTTTTCTTAAAAACATGTTTGTCGACTTGAATTATATAAATCTTTTCAACTTCCATTGTGGCAAAGGAGGCAATTAAAAAAATTACAAAATTTAAATTCAACTAATTGTAGACAATGCATAAATCGCTATAGGTTTTTAAAATTTAAAAAGTTGAAAAAATACAATGTTTTGCCTTTTCAATTTATTGTTAATCTCACTGCATTTTGAATGGTAAGAAAAACATAATATTTGAATTTTTTAATTGATAAAAAATACAAGTAATGGACTCAATTGTATAATATACACTTTAGTGAATGAATATTATAAATAGCAATCCTAAGCTTTAATGTTGGGTCAAGCATATTCCTCTTGAGGGGAGTGGGGAAACTTTTTATTAGAGTACATTGCATTTATTTTTTCTTAAGTAATATATTTGTCGACACGAATTATAGAAATCATTTCAACTTGCGTTATGACAATGGAGGAAATTAGAGAAATTACAAAAATTAAATTCAACTAATTATTGACCATGCATAAATCCCTACAAGCTTTTAAAATTCAAAAAGTTGAAATAATACAATATTTTGATTTTTCAATTTATTGTTAATCACACTACATTTTTAATGGTGAGAAAAACATAATATTTGAATTTCTTAATTGAACAAAAATACAAGTAATGGACTAAATTGTACAAAATACACTTTATTGGATGAATATTATAAATAGAAATCCTAAACTTTAATGTTGGGTCAAGCATATTGCTCTTGAGGGAAGTGGAGAAACTTCTTATGAGAGCCTATTGCATTTCATTTATCATAAATAATATGTTTCTAGACTAAAATTGTATAAATCATTTTAGCTTGCATTATGGAAAAGGAGACAATTGAAAAAATGACAAAATTTAAATTCAACTTATTAACAATGTATAAATCCCTCAAAGAGTTTAAAATTCAAAAAGTTGAAAAAATACAATGTTTTTATTTTTCAATTTATAGTTAATCCCACTGCATTTTGAATGGTGATAAAAACATAATAGTTGAAATTGTTAATGGAACAAAAATACAAGTAATGGACTCAATTGTATAAAATACACTTTAATGGATAAATATTATGAATAGCAATGCTAAGGTTTAATGTTGGGTCAAGCATGTTGCTCTTTAGGGGAGTAAGGAAACTTATTATTATAGTCCATTAAATTAGCTTTTTCTTAAGTAATAGGTTTGTAGACTCGAATTATATAAATCATTTCAACTTGCATTATGGCAAAGGAGATAATGAAAACAATTACAAAATTTAAATTTAACTAATTATTAATAATGCATAAATCTCTATAAGAGTTTAAAATTCAAAAAGTTTAAAAAATATGATATTTTGATTTTTCAATTTATTGTTAACCCCACTACATTTTGAATGGTAAGAAAAACATAATATTTGTATTTGTTAATTGAACAAAAATACAACTAATGGACTCAATTGTATAAAATACGCTTTAGTGGATGAATATTTTAAATAACAATTGAAGTTCCCAATTTTACCCTAGGATCTACTAGTTTGTGATACTGAGAGGGGGGGTGAATCAATATCACCACAATTCGTAATTCATAGGTAAGTGAACAACTTCAATCTTTTCTTAAAAGCGAACTCTTTTTCATATTTGACTAAGGTAGATTTATTGCTACCTACTAATCACAATAGTCCCCAAAGTCACCTTTCAGACACTTGCCTAATAGACAATTCGGATGTTCTTGTTTAGGTCTTCGTTAGGTTATGGGTTGGCTGATACTTTAGCTGCGTTCACAACTCAATTCAAAACACAGAACGTAAAGCAAATTAAGGACACACGAGATTTACGTGGTTCCGTCAATATGACGTACAGCCATCGTGGTAGGGACTCTCCCTTACCGAGACTATCCACTATACTTGAGAATTCTAGTTACAATGGATGTCTTAATCTTTTGCTCCTTTCACTATTGCAATTACTAAGCAAGTACAATACAAAGAGTGTCACTTACTGTGTCTACCCTTATTCTAGCTTGTCTTGCCTCTGTTGAATTGAAAGGCTGCTCCACTGCCGCTTAGAAGTTCACCGCAATGCTCTCTAAGCTCTCTTGAAGAAATCTGGAAATACGTTGAGTTCTTTCCAATGCTTTGCCGAATTCCTTCTCTAGGTTGTCTCACATAGCTCCTACTTTCACCGTCTCACCCGTCTTCTATTTCACGGTCTTAATGTTTCACGGCCTGTCCTCACGCTTCTGGTCTGTCACACCGTTGCACGTTCTTATCTCATGCCGTCTCCTGACGTACACCCACGCTTCTGGTCTGCCATTTCACATCTCTTGGCCTGCCTCACACTACTGGTTTTTCTGGTTCACGTCTTTCAGCCTGCCTCACGCTTCTGGTCTGCTGTCTTCTCTTCTGGGTGGTCTCACGGATACCAGGTCTGCTGTCTTCTCTTTTGGATGGTCTGTTTCTTATTTCTCCTCTTGCTGGTTGTGCGTTTCTGGTTTGCTTGCACGACGTGTTTCTGGTTTGCTTACAGGAGGTCGCACGTTCTGGTTTGCTCTCCTGGTGGTGACGTTTCTGGTTTGCTTTCCCGGTGATGTCGTTTCTAATCTCTTGCCGTTCTGCTCTCTTTTCGGCTGTCTCCTCTTGACCTTTGTTCTTCGTTCAGCCCCCCTTCGGCTGTCTCCTCTTTTTCTCCCTTTTTTTTTTGCCGACGGTGGGGTTCCCTTTTGGTATATTATTTTCTCTTCTTTTTGGCCAGTTTTTGTAAGGTTGCTATTTATTCAATTTTGTTGGCCCCCCTTTTTTGTTTTGTCGTCCAAGGCCTTTATATACTCTCTTCCATGAAACCTTAATAGGGCTTACGTGGCAAATTTATGTTCTTGCCCTTACGCGGCAGATTTCCTTTCTTGCCCTTCCATGTGGCTTTACTTTCTTGCACACTGAACCCTAGTTGACAACAATTACAACCCATACAAGGTTGTGGGAACAATAGCAATCCTAACCTTTAATGTTGGGTCAAGCTTTTTGCTCTTGAAGGGAGGGGGGAAACTTCTTATTAGAGTCTATTGCATTTGATTTTTCTTAAGTAATATGTTTGTAGGCTAAAATTCTATAAATCATTTCAACTTGCCTTGTGGCAAAAGAGACAATTAAAAAAATAACAAAATTTAAATTCAACTAACTACTAACAATGCATAAATTCCTTAAAGAGTTTCAAATTCAAAAAGTTAAAAAAAAATACAATGTTTTAATTTTTCAATTTAATGTTACAAAAGTATAATATTTGAATTTTTTAATTCAATAAAAATACAAGTAATGGGCTTAAGTGTATAAAATAAACTTTAGTGGATTAATATTATAAATAGCAATCCTAAGCTTTAATGTTGGGTCAAGCTTTTTGCTCTTGAGGGGAGGGGGCAAACTTCTTATTAGAGTCCATTGCATTTGATTTTTCATAAGTAATATGTTTGTAGGTTAAAATTCTATAAATCATTTCAACTTGCCTCCTGGCAAAGGAGACAATTAAAAAAATGAAAAACTTTAAATTCAATTGACTACTAACAATGCATAAATCCCTTAAAGAGTTTAAAATTCAAAAAGTTGAAAAAAAAAAACAATGTTTTAATTTTTCAAGTTAATGATAATCCCACTGCATTTTGAATGGTGACAAAAATATAATATTTGAATTTCTTAATTCAACAAAAATACAAGTAATGGACTTAAGTGTATAAAATACACTTTAGTGGATGAATATTATAAATAATAATCCTAAGCTTTAATGTTGAGTTAAGCATATTACTTTTGAGGGGAGTGGGGAAACCTCTTATTAAGGTCCATTGCATTTGGTTTTTCTTAAGGAATATGTTTGTGGACTCGAATTATATAAATCATTTGAACTTGCATTGTGCTAAATGAGGCAATTAAAACAATTACAAAATTTAAATTTAACTAATTATTAACAATGCATAAATCCCTATAAGAGTTTAAAATTTAAAAAGTTGAAAAAATACAAAGTTTTGATATTTCAATTTATTGTTAATCTCACTGCATTTTGAATGGTGAGAGAAACATAATATTTGAATTTGTTAATTGAATAAAAATACATGTAATGGACTCAATAGTACAAAATACACTTTAGTGGATGAATATTATAAATAGCAATCCTAAGCTTTAATGTTGGGTCAAGCATATTCCTCTTGAGGGGAGTGGGGAAACTTTTTATTAGAGTCCATTGCATTTGTTTTTTCTTAAGTAATATATTTGTTGACACAAATTATAGAAATGTATTGTGACAAAGGAGGCAATTAAAAAAATTACAAAATTTAAATTGAACTAATTATTGACAATACATAAATCCCTATTTGTTTTTAAATTCCAAAAAGTTGAAAAAATACAATGTTTTGATTTTTCAATTTATTGTTAATCCCACTAAATTTTGAATGGTGAGAAAAACATAATATTTGAATTTGTTAATTGAACAAAACTACAAGTAATGGACTCAATTGTACAAAATACACTTTAGTGGATGAATATTATAAATAACAATCCTAAGTTTTAATGTTGGGTCAAGCATATTCCTCTTAAGGGGAGTGCAGAAACTTCTTATTAGAGTCCATTGCATTTGATTTTTCATAAGTAATATGTTTGTAGGTTAAAATTCTATAAATCATTTCAACTTGCCTCCTGGCAAAGGAGACAATTAAAAAAATGAAAAACTTTAAATTCAATTGACTACTAACAATGCATAAATCCCTTAAAGAGTTTAAAATTCAAAAAGTTGAAAAAAAAAACAATGTTTTAATTTTTCAATTTAATGATAATCCCACTGCATTTTGAATGGTGACAAAAATATAATATTTGAATTTCTTAATTCAACAAAAATACAAGTAATGGACTTAAGTGTATAAAATACACTTTAGTGGATGAATATTATAAATAATAATCCTAAGCTTTAATGTTGAGTTAAGCATATTACTTTTAAGGGGAGTGGGGAAACCTCTTATTAAGGTCCATTGCATTTGGTTTTTCTTAAGGAATATGTTTGTGGACTCGAATTATATAAATCATTTGAACTTGCATTGTGCTAAATGAGGCAATTAAAACAATTACAAAATTTAAATTTAACTAATTATTAACAATGCATAAATCCCTATAAGAGTTTAAAATTTAAAAAGTTGAAAAAATACAAAGTTTTGATATTTCAATTTATTGTTAATCCCACTGCATTTTGAATGGTGAGAGAAACATAATATTTGAATTTGTTAATTGAATAAAAATACATGTAATGGACTCAATAGTACAAAATACACTTTAGTGGATGAATATTATAAATAGCAATCCTAAGCTTTAATGTTGGGTCAAGCATATTCCTCTTGAGGGGAGTGGGGAAACTTTTTATTAGAGTCCATTGCATTTGTTTTTTCTTAAGTAATATATTTGTTGACACAAATTATAGAAATGTATTGTGACAAAGGAGGCAATTAAAAAAATTATAAAATTTAAATTGAACTAATTATTGACAATACATAAATCCCTATTTGTTTTTAAATTCCAAAAAGTTGAAAAAATACAATGTTTTGATTTTTCAATTTATTGTTAATCCCACTAAATTTTGAATGGTGAGAAAAACATAATATTTGAATTTGTTAATTGAACAAAACTACAAGTAATGGACTCAATTGTACAAAATACACTTTAGTGGATGAATATTATAAATAACAATCCTAAGTTTTAATGTTGGGTCAAGCATATTCCTCTTAAGGGGAGTGCAAAAACTTCTTATTTGAGCCCATTGCATTTGATTTTTCATAAGTAATATGTTTGTAGACTAAAATTCTATAAATCATTTCAACTTGCATTATGACAAAGGAGGCAATTAAAAAAATGACAAATTTAAATTCAATTGATTATTCACAATGCATAAATCCCTCAAAGGGTTTAAAATTCCAAAAGTTGAAAAAGTACAATGTTTTGATTTTTCAATTTATTGTTAATCCCATTACATTTTGAAAGATGAGAAAAACATAATATTTGAATTTGTTAATGGAACAAAAATACAAGAAATGGACTCAATTGTATAAAATACACTTGAGTGGATGAATAATAGAAATTGCAATCCTAAGCTTTAGTGTTGGGTCAAGCATATTGCTCTTGAGGAGAGTGGGGAAACTTCTTGTTAGGGTGCATTGCATTTGCTTTTTCTTAAGTAATATGTTTGTAGACACGAATTATATAAATCATTTCAACTTGCATTATGGCCAAGGAGGCAATTAAGAAAATTACAAAATTTAAATTCAACTAATTATTGATAATGTACAAATCCCTATAAGTTTTTAAAATTTAAAAAGTTGAAAAAAATACAATGTTTTAATTTTTCAATTTAATGTTAATCCCACTACATGTTGAATGGTGACAAAAATATAATATTTGAATTTATTAATTTAACAAAAATACAAGTCATGGACTTAAGTGTACAAAATACACTTTAGTGGATGAATATTATAAATAGAAATCTTAAGTTTTAATGTTGGGTCAAGCATATTGCTCTTGAGGGAAGTGGAGAAACTTCTTATGAGAGCCTATTGCATTTGATTTATCATAAATAATATGTTTCTAGACTAAAATTGTACAAATCCTTTTAGCTTGCATTATGACAAAAGAGACAATTGAAAAAATGAAAAAATCTAAATTCAACTAATTATTAACAATGTATAAATCCCTCAAAGAATTTGAAAGTCAAAAACTGGAAAAAATACAATATTTTGATTTTTCAATTTATTGTTAATCCCCATGCTTTTTGAATGGTGAGAAAAACATAATATTTGAATTTGTTAATCGAACAAAAATACATGTAATGGACTCAATTATACAAAATACACTTTAGTATATCAATATTATAAATAGCAATCCTAAGCTTTAATGTTGGCTCTAGCATATTGCTCTTGAGCGGAGTGGGGAAACTTCTTATTAGAGTCCATTGTATTTGCTTTTTCTTAAGTAATATGTTTGTAGACTCGAATTATAAAAATCATTTCAACTTGCATTGTGGCAAACGAGGCATTTAAAAAAATTACAAAATTTAAATTCAACTAATTATTGACAATGTATAAATCCTTATAAGAGTTTAAAATTCAAAAAGTTTAAAAAATACAATGTTTTGATTTTTCAATTTATTGTTAATCCCACTCCTTTTTGAATGGTGAGAAAAACATAATATTTGAATTTGTTAATTGAAGAAAAATACAAATAATGGACTCAATTGTATAAAATACAGTTTAGTGGATGAATATTATCAATTGCAATCCTAAGCTTTAATATTAGGTCAAACATATTGCTCTTGAGCGAAGTGGGAAAACTTCTTATTAGAGTCCATCGCATTTGCTTTTTCTTAAATAATATGTTTGTACACTCGAATTATATAAATCATTCCAACTTGCATTGTGGCAAACAAGGAAATTAAAAAAATTACAAAATTTAAATTCAACTAATTATTGACAATGCAAAAATCCCTATAAGTCTTTAAAATTCAAAAAGTTGAAAAAATACAATATTTTAATTTTTCAATTTATTGTTAATCCCACTGCATTTTGAATGCTGAGAAAAACATAAAATTTGAATTTGTTAATTGAACAAAAATACAAGTAATGGACTCAATTGTATAAAATACACTTTATTGGATCAATATTATAAATAGCAATGTTAAGGTTTAATGTTGGGTCAAGCATATTACTCTTGAGGGGAGTGGGAAAACTACTTATCAAAGTCCATTACATTTGCTTTTTCTTAAGTAATATGTTTGTTGACTCTAATTATATAAATCATTTTAACTTGCATTATGGCAAAGGAGGCAATTAAAGAAATTACAAAATTTAAATTCAACAAATTATTGACAATGCTTAAATCCCTACAAGTTTTTAAAATTCAAAAAGTTTAAAAAATACAATGTTTTGATTTTTTAATTTATTGTTAATCCCACTACATTTTGAATGGTGAGAAAAATATAATATTTCAATTTGTTAATTGAACAAAAATACAACTAATGGACTCAATTGTATAAAATACACTTTAGTGGATGAATATTATAAATAGAAATCCTAAACTTTAATGTTGGGTGAAGCATATTGCTCTTGAGGGAAGTGGGGAACTTCTTATTAGAGCGCATTAGATTTGATTTTTCCTAAGTAATATGTTTCTAGACAAAAATTCTATGAATCACTTCAACTTGCCTTATGGCAAAGGAGGCAATTCAAAAAATGACAAAATTTAAATTCAACTGATTATTCACAATGCATAAATCCCTCAAAGGGTTTAAAATTCAAAAAGTTGAAAAAATACAATGTTTTGATTTTTCAATTTATTATTAATCCCACTGCATTTTGAATGGTGAGAAAAATATAATATTTAAATTTGTTAATTGAACAAAAATACAACTAATGGACTCAATTGTATAAAATACACTTTAGTGGATGAATATTATAAATAGAAATCCTAAGCTTTAATGTTGGGTCAAGCATATTGCTCTTAAGGGAAGTGGGGAACTTCTTATTAAACCGCATTAGATTTGATTTTTCCTAAGTAATATGTTTCTAGACTAAAATTCTATGAATCACTTCAACTTGCCCTATGGCAAAGGAGGCAATTAAAAAAATGACAAAATTTAAATTCAACTAATTATTCACAATGCATAAATCCCTGAAAGGGTATAAAATTCAAAAAGTTGAAAAAATACAATATTTTGATTTTTCAATTTATTATTAATCCCACAGCATTTTGAATGGTGAGAAAAACATAATATTTGAATTTGTTAATTGAACAAAAATACAAGTAATGGACTCAATTGTATAATATACACTTTACTGGATAAATATTATATATAGCAATCCTAAGCTCTAAAGTTAGGTCAAGCATATTGCTCTTGAGGGGAGTGGGGAAACTGGTTATCAAAGTCCATTGGATTTGCTTTTTCTTAAGTAATATGTTTGTCGACTCGAATTATATAAATCATTTCAACTTGCATTGTGGCAAAGGAGGCAATTAAAAAAATGACAAAATTTAAATTCAACTGATTATTCACAATGCATAAATCCCTCAAAGAGTTTAAAATTCAAAAAGTTGAAAAAATACAATGTTTTGATTTTTTAATTTATTATTAATCCCACAACATTTTGAATGGTGAGAAAAACATAATATTTAAATTTGTTAATTGAACAAAAATACAAGTAATGGACTCAATTGTATAATATGCACTTTAGTGAATGAATATTATATATAACAATCCTAAGCTTTAATGTTGGGTCAAGCATATTACTCGTGAGGGGAGTGGGGAAACTTGTTATCAAAGTCCATTGGATTTGCTTTTTCTTAAGTAATATGTTTGTCAACTCGAATTATATAAATCATTTCAACTTGCATTGTGGCAAAGGAGGCAATTAAAAAAATGACAAAATTTAAATTCAACTGATTATTCACAATGCATAAATCCCTCAAAGAGTTTAAAATTCAAAAAGTTGAAAAAATACAATGTTTTGATTTTTCAATTTATTGTTAATCCCAATGTATTTTGAATTTTGGGGAAGAAGATAATATTTGAATTTGTTAATTGAACAAAAATATAAGAAATGGACTCAATTGTGTAAATACAATATAGTGGATGAATGTTACAAATAGCAATCCTAATATTTAGTGTTGGGTCAAGCATATTGCTGTTGAGGGGAGTGGGGAAACTATTTCAGATAGTTCATTGCATTTGCTTTTCTTAAGAAATATGTTTGTGGACTCGAATTCTATAGATCATTTCAACTTGCATTGTGGCAAAGGAGGAAATTAAAAAAATTAAAAAATTTAAATTCAACTAATTATTAACAATGCATAAATCCTTATAAGTTTTGGAAATTCAAAAAGTTGAAAAAATACAACATTTTGATTTTTCAATTTACTGTTAATGCCACTACATTTTGAATGGTGAGAAAAACATAATATCTGAATTTGTTAGTTGAACAAAAATACAAGCAATGGACTCAATTGTATAAAATATACTTTAGTGGATGAATATTATAAATAGCGATCCTAAGTTTTAATGTTGGGTCAAGCATATTACTCTTGAGGGGAGTGCGAAAACTTCTTCTTAAAGTCCATTGCATTTGCTTTTTATTAAGTAATAGCTTTGTGGCAAACAAGGAAATTAAAAAAATTACAAAATTTAAATTCAACTAATTATTGACAATGCATAAATCCCTACAAGTTTTTAAAATTCAAAAAGTTTAAAAAATACAATGTTTTGATTTTTCAATTTATTGTTAATCCCACTACATTTGTAATGGTGAGAAAAACATGATATTTGAATTTGTTAATTTAACAAAAATTCAAGTAATGGACTCAATTGTACAAAATACACTTTTGTGGATGAATATTATAAATACCAATCCTAAGTTTTAATGTTGGGTCAAGCATATTACTCTTGAGTGGAGTGGGGAAACTTATTATTAAGGTCCATTGCATTTTCTTTTTCTTAAGTAATATGTTTGTAGACTCAAATTATATAAATCATTTCAACTTGCATTATGGCAAAGGAGGCAATTAAAAAAATTACAAAATTTATATTTAACTAATTATTAACAATGCATAAATCCCTATAAGAGTTTAAAATTCAAAAAGTTGAAAAAATATAATGTTTTGATTTTTCATTTATTGTTAATTCGACTACATTTTCAATGGTGAGAAAAACATCTTATTTGAATTTGTTAATTGATCAATAATACAAGTAATGGACACAATTGTATAAAATACACTTTAGTCGATCAATATTATAAATAGCAATCCTAAGCTTTAATATTGGGTCAAGCATATTACTCTTGAGGGGAGTGGGCAAACTTCTTATTAGAGTCCATTGCTTTTGCTTTTTCTTAAGTAATTTGTTTGTCAACTTAAATTATATAAATAATTTCAACTTGCATTGTGGCAAAGGAGGCAATTTAAAAAATTACGAAATTTAAGTTCAACTAATTATTGACAAAGCAGAAATCCCTTTAAGTTTTTAAAATTCAAAAAGTTGAAAAAATGCAATGTTTTGATTTTTCAATTTATTGTTAATCCCACTCCATTTTGAATGGTGAGAAAAACATAATATTTGAATTTGTTAATTGAACAAAAATACAAGTAATGGACTCAATTGTACAAAATACACTTTAGTGGACGAAGATTATAAATAGCAATGCTAAGCTTTAATGTTGGGTCAAGCATATTACTCTTGAGGGGAGTGGGGAAACTTCTTATTAGAGTCTATTGCATTTGCTTTTTATTAAGTAATATGTTTGTGGGCTAAAATTCTATAAATCATTTCAACTTGCCTTGTAGCAAATCAGACAATTAAAAAAATGAAAAAATTTAAATTCAACTGATTATTAATAATACATAAATCCCTCAAAGTGTGCAAAATTCAAAAAGTTGAAAAATACAATGTTTTGATTTTTCAATTTATTGTTAATCCCACTGCATTTTCAATGGTGCGAAAAACATCTTATTTGAATTTGTTAATTGAACAACAATACAAGCAATGGACTCAATTGTATAAAATACACTTTAACGGAAGAATATTATAAATAGCAATTCTAAGCTCTAATGTTGGGTCAAGCATATTACTCTTGAGGGGAGTGGAGAAGCTTCTTATTAGAGTCCATTGCATTCGCTTTTTCTTAAGTAATATGTTTATAGGCTAAAATTCTATAATCATTTCAACTTGCCTTGTGGCAAAGGAAACAATTAGAAAGATGACAATTTAAATTCAACTGATTATTAATAATGTATAAATCCCTCAAAGAGTTTAAAATTCAAAAAGATGAAAAAATACAATGTTTTGATTTTTCAATTTATTGTTAATCTCATTGCATTTTGAATGGTGAGAAGAACATCTTATTTGAATTTTCTAATTGAATAACAATGCAAGTAATGGACTCAATTGTATAAAATACACTTTAGCAGACGAATATTATAAATTACAATCCTTATCTTTAATGTTGGGTCAAGCGTATTACTTTTAGCGGAGTGGGGACACTTCTTATTAGAGTCCATTGCATTTGATTTTCCATAAGTAATATGTTTGTAGGCTAAAATTCTATAAATCATTTCAACTTGCCTTGTGGCAAAGGAAACAATTAAAAAAAGGACAAAATTTAAATAGAACTGATTATTAACAATGGATAAATCCCTCAAAGAGTTTAAGATTCAAAAAGAAGAAAATATACAATGTTTGGATTTTTCAATTTATTAATAATACCACTACATTTTGAATGGTTAGAAAAACATCTTATTTGAATTTGTTAATTGAACAACAATACAAGTAATGGACTCAATTGTATAAAATACATTTTAGCGGATGAATATTATAAATTACAATCCTAAGCTTTAAGGTTGGGTCAACATATTACTCTTGAGGGGAGTGGGGAACCTTCTTATTAAAGTCCATTGCATTTACTTTTTCTTAAGTAATATATTTGTAGACTAAAATTCTATAAATCATTTCAACTTGGCTTGTGGCAAAGAAGACAATTCAAAAAATTACAAAATTTAAATTCGACTGATTATTAACAATGCATAATTCCCTCAAAGACTTTAAAGTTCAAAAAGATGAAAAAATACAATGTCTGGATGTTTCAATTTATTGTTAATCCCACTGCATTTTGAATGCTGAGAAAACATAATATTTGATTTTGTTAATTGAACAAAAATACAAGTAATGGACTCAATTGTATAAAATACATTTTAGTAGAAAATATTATAAATACAATCCTAAGCTTTAATGTTGAGGTCAAGCATATTACTCTTGAGGGGAGTAGGGAAACTTCTTATTAGAGTCCATTGCATTTGTTTTTCCATAAGTAATATGTTTGTAGGCTAAAATTCTATAAATCATTTCAACTTGCCTTGTGGCAAAGGAAACAATTAAAAAAATGACAAAAATTAAATTCAACTGATTATTAACAATGCATAAATCCCTCAAAGAGTTTAAAATTCAAAAAGATGAAAAAATACAATGTTTGATTTTCAATTTATTGTTAATCCCACTGCATTTTGAATGGTGAGAAAAACATAATATTTGAATTTGTTAATTGAACAAAAATACAGGTAATGGACTCAATTGTATAAAATACA
>JAIRCJ010000438.1:9746-50484 GCA_020883675.1 Bruguiera gymnorhiza | reverse complement strand
AAATCTAAGCATTGCACTTTTTCAATTTTTTAGAATTCTAAATTCCTATAGGGATAAATGCACAGTTAATAATGAGTTGAAATGAAATTTTGAAATTTTTTTAATTATCTCCTTTGCCACAATTCTATTTGAAATGATTTATATAAATTTTAGTCTAAAATACACAACATAAGAAAAAACAAATGTAAGGAACTCTAATAGAAGTTTGCCCCACCCCCTCGTGCGCAATATGCTCAACCTAATATTAAAGATTGCGATTGCTATTTATATTATTTTTCCACTAAAGTGTATTTTATACAATTGAGTCCAATATGTATTTTTGTTTATTAACATTTCCAAATATTATGTTTTTCTCACCATTAAAATGTAATGGAATAGCAAAAATTTAAAAATCAACACATTGCCTTTTTTCAATTTTTAGAATTCTAAATTCCTATAGGGATAAATGCACTATTAATAATCAGTTGAATTTAAATTTTTGAAATTTTTTTAGTTTTCTCCTTTGCCTCAATGCTATTTGAAATGATTTATATAGTTTTGGTCTAAAAACATACAACATAAGAAAAAGGAAACCCAATGGACTCTAATAAAAAAGTTTCCCCACCCCCCTCAAGTGCAATATGTTAACCTAATACTGAAGTTTGCGATTACTATTTTATAATTTTCTTCCCTAAAGTATAATTTATACAATTGAGACCAATACTTGTATTTTTGTGTATTTATCATTTTCAAAATATTATGTTTTCTCACCATTCAAATGTAATGGCATTAGCAATAAATTTTAAATCAAAACATTGCACTTTTTCAATTTTTAGAATTCTAAATTCCCTATAGGGATAAATGCACTATTAATAATGAGTTGAATTTAATTTTTGAAATTTTTTTAGTTTTCTCCTTCGCCTCAATGCTATTCAAAATGATTTATATAATTTTAGTCTAAAAACATACAACAAAAGAAAAAGGAACGCAATGGACTCTGATAAAAAGTTTCCCCACCCCCCTAAATCGTAACATGCTTAACCTAATATTGAAATTTGTGATTGCTATTTATATTATTCTTCCACTAAAGTGTATTGTATATAATTGAGTCCAATACTTGTTTTTTGTTTATTTAACATTTCAAATATTTGTTTCCTCACCATTCAGATGTAATGACTTAGTAAAAAATATAAAAATCAAAACATTGCACTTTTTCAATTTTGAAATGATTTATATAGTTTTACTCTAAAAACATACAACATAACAAAAGGAAACCCAATGGACTCTAATAAAAGATTTCCCCACCCCCCTCAAGCGCAATATGCTCAACCTAATGTTGAAATTGCGACTGCTATTTATATTATTCTTCCACTAAAGTGTATTATATATAATTGAGTCCAATACTTCTTTTTTGTTTATTTAAGTTTTTCAAATATTATGTTTTCTCGTGATTCAGATGTAATGACATTAGCAATAAATTTAAAAATCAAAACATTCAACTTTTTCAATTTTAAAATTCTAAATTCCTATAGGGATAAATGCACTGTTAATAATTAGTTGAATTTAAATTTTCAAATTTTTTTAATTTATATTCTTGCCATAATGCTATTTGAAATGATTTATATAATTTTAGTCTAGAAATATGCAACATAAGAAAAAGCAAATGCAAGGAACTCTAATAAGAGGTTTTCCCACCCCTCTCATGCACAATATGCTTAACTTGATATTGAAATTGCGACTTCTATTTATATTATTTTTCTACTAAAGTGTATTGTATATAATTGAGTATAATACTTGTATTTTGTTTATCTAACTTTTTTGAAAATATTATATTTTCTCACCTTTCAGATGTAATGACATTAGCAATAAATTTAAAAATCAAAACATTGCACCTTTTCAATTTTTTAAAATTCTAAATTCCTAGAAGGATAAATGCACTGTTAATAATCAGTTGAATTTAAATTTTGAAATTTTTTTAATTATTTCTTTGCCACAATGTTATCTGAAATGATTTATATAATTTAGTCTAAAATATGCAACGTAAGAAAAAGCAAATGCAAGGGACTCTAATTAGAGGTTTTCCCACCCCTCCTTAAGCGCATTATGCTCAACCTACTATTGAAATTTGCGACACCTATTTATATTATTCTTCCACTAAAATGTATTGTATATAATTGAGCATAATATTGTATTTTGTTTATCTAACATTTTGAAATATTATGTTTTCTCACCATTCAAATGTAATGACATTAGCAATAAATTTAAAAATCAAAACATTGCACTTTTGCAATTTTCTTATTCTAAATTCCTATAGGGATAAATGCATTGTTAATAATCAGTTGAATTTAAATTTTAAAAATTTTTTAATTATCTCCTTTGTCACAATGTTATTTGAAATGATTTTATATAATTTTAGTCTAAAAATGTACAACATAAAGCAAAAGCAAATGCACGAGACTCTAATAAGAAGTTTCCCCACCCCCCTCACGCGCAATATGCTCAACCTACTATTGAAGTTCGCGACTACTATTTATATTACCCTTCCACTGAAGTGTATTGTTATATAATTGAGTTCAATACTTGTATTTTTTGTTTATTTAACATTTACAAATATTATGATTTTCTCACCAATCAAATGTAATGACATTAGCAATAAGTTTGAAAATCAAAACATTGCACTTTTTCAATTTTTAGAATTCTAAATCCCCTATAGGGATAAATGCACTCTTAATAATCTTTTGAATTTAAATTTTAAAATTTTTTAATTATCTCTTTTGCCACAATGCGATTTTAAATGATTTATATAATTTTAGTCTAAAAATAAACAACATAAGAAAAGCAAATGTAAGGGACTCTAGTAAGAAGTTTGCCCACCCCCTCAAGCGCAATATGCTCGACCTAACATTGAAACTTGGGATTGCTATTTATAATTTTCTTCCACAAAAGTGTATTTTATACAATTAAGTCTAATACTTGTATTTTTGTGTATTTAACATTTTCAGATATTATGTTTCTCACAATTCAAAAATAATGGCATTAGCAATAAATTTAAAAATCAAAACATTACACTTTTTCAATTTAAGAATTCTAAATTCCAATAGGAATAAATGTACTGTTAATAATCAATTGAATTTAAATTTTTAAAATTTTTTTAATTATCACCTTTGCCACAATGTTACTTGAAATGATTTATATAATTTTAGTTTAAAAATATACAACATAAGAAAAAGCACATGCAAGGGACACTAAGAAGAAGTTTCCCCATCCCCCTCAAGCGCAATATGCTCAACCTAATAGTGAAGCTTGCAACTGCTATTTATATTATTCTTCCATTAAGTTTATTGTATATAATTGAGTGTAATACTTGTATTTTTGTTCATTTAACATTTCCAAATATTATGTTTTCTCACATTCAGATGTAATGTCATTAGCAATAAATTTAAAAATCAAAAAATTGCACTTTTTCAATTTTAGAATTCTAAATTCCTATAGGAATAAATGTACTGATAATAATCAATTGAATTTAAATTTTAAATTTTTTTAATTATCACCTTTGTCACAATGTTATTTGAAATGATTTATATAATTTTAGTCTAAAAATAAACAACATAAGCAAAAGCAAATGCATGAGACTCTAATAAGAAGTTTCCCCACCACCCTCAAGCGCAATATGCTCACCTAATATTGAAGTTTGCGACTGTTATTTATATTACCCTTCCACTGAAGCGTATTGTATATAATTGAGTTCAATATTTGAATTTTTGTTTATTTAACATTTACAAATATTATGATTTTCTCACCATTCAAATGTAATGACATTAGCAATAAGTTTGAAAATCAAAACATTGCACTTTTTCAATTTTTAGAATTCTAAATTCTATAAGGATAAATGCACTGTTAATAATTAGTTTAAATTTAAATTTGAAATTTTTTTAATTATCCCTTTTGCCACAATACTATTTTGAAATGATTTATATAATTTTAGTCTAAAAATATGCAACATATGAAAAAGCAAATGCAAGTGACTCTAATAAGAGGTTTCCCCACCCCCCTCAAGCGCAATATGCCCAACCTAATATTGAAATTTGCGACTACTATTTATATTATTCTTCCTCTAAAGTGTATTGTATATAATTGAGCATAATACTTGTATTTTTGTTTATCTAACATTTTGAAATATTATGTTTTCTCACCATTCAAATGTAATGGCATTAGCAATAAATTTTAAAATCAAAACATTGCACTTTTTCAATTTTAGAATTCTAAATTCCTATAGGGACAAATGCACTATTAATAATCAGTTGAATTTAAATTTTGAAATTTTTTTCTTTTTCTCCTTTGCCTCAATGCTATTTGAAATGATTTATATAGTTTCGGTCTAAAAACATACAACATAAGAAAAAGGAAACGCAATGGACTCTAATAAAAAGTTTCCCCACCCCCCTTAAGTGCAATATGCTTAACCTAATATTGAAGTTTGCGATTGCTATTTATAATTTTCTTCCACTAAAATATAATTTAATACAATTGAGACCAATACTTGTATTTTTGTGTATTTATCATTTTCAAATATTATGTTTTTCTCACCATTCAAATGTAATGGCATTAGCAATAAAGTTTAAAATCAAAACATTGCACTTTTTCAATTTTTAGAATTATAATTCCTATAGGGATAAATGCACTGTTAATAATGAGTTGAATTTAATTTTTGAAATTTTTTTAGTTTTCTCCTTCGCCTCAATGCTATTCGAAATGATTTATATAGTTTTAGTCTAAAAACATACAACATAAGAAAAAGGAAACGTAATGGACTCTAATAAAAGTTTCCCCACCCCCTAAATCGCAATATGCTTAACCTAATATTGAAATTTGTGATTGCTATTTATATTATTCTTCCACTAAAGTGTATTGTATATAATTGAGTCCAATACTTGTTTTTTGTTTATTTAACATTTTCCAATATTTTGTTTTCTCACCATTCAAATGTAATGACATTAGTAATAAATTTAAAAATCAAAACAATGCACTTTTTCAATTTTAAAATTCTAAATACTTATAGGGATAAATGCATTGTTAATAATCAGTTGAATTTAAATTTGAAATTTTTTTAATTATTTCCTTTGCCATAATGCTATTTGAATATGATTTATATAATTTTAGTCTAAAAATATACAACATAAGCAAAAGTAAATGCATGGGACTCTAATAAGAAGTTTGCCCATCCCCCTCAAGCACTATATGCTCGACCTAATATTGAAACTCGGGATTGATATTTATAATATTCTTCCACTAAAGTGTAATTTATACAATTGAGTCTAATACTTGTATTTTTGTACTATTTAACATTTTTCAAAATTTTATGTTTTCTAACCATTCAAATGTAATGGCATTAGCAATAAATGTAAAAATCAAAACATTGCACTTTTTTCAATTTTAGAATTCTAAATTCCGGTAGGGGATAAATGGATTGTTAATAATTAGTTGAATTTAAATTTTTAAATTTTTTTAATTATCTCTTTTGCCACAATGTTTATTTGAAATGATTTTATATAATTTTAGTCTAAAAATATACAAGATAAGCAAAAGAAATGCCACGGGACTCTAATAAGAAGTTTGCCCATCCCTCTCAAAGCACTATATGCTCGACCTAACATTGAAATTGGGATTGCTATTTATAGATTTTCTTCCACTAAAGTGTATTTTATACAATTGAGTCCTAATACTTGTATTTTGTGTTTTTAACATTTTCAAATATTATATTTTCTCACCATCCAAATGTAATGGCATTAGCAATAAATTAAAAAATCAAAACATTGCACTTTTTCCAATTTTAGAATTCTAATATCTTATAAGGATAAATGTGCTATTAATAATCAGGTGAATTTATATTTTAAAATTTTTTACTTATCACCTTTGCCACAATGTTATTTGAAATGATCTATATCATTTCAGTGTAAAAATATACAACGTAAGAAAAAGTAAAAGGAAGGGATAATAATAAGAAGTTTCCCCACCCCCCTCAAGCACAATATGCTCAACCTAATATTGAAGTTTGCGATTGCTATGTTATATATTCTTCCACTAAAGTGTATTGTATATAATTGAGTCCAATACCTTGTGTTTTCTTTATTTAACATTTTCAAATATTATCTTTTCTCACCATTCAAATGTAATGGCATTAGCAATAAATTTTAAAATTAAAAACATTGCACTTTTTCAATTTTTTTCAATCTAAATTCCCTATAGGGATAAATGCACTGTTAATAATCAGTTGAATTTAGGTTTTGAAATTTTTTTTAATTATCTCTTTAGCCCACAATGCTATTTCAAATGATTTATATAATTTTGGTCTAAAAATATACAACATAAGAAAAAGCAAATGCAAGGGTCTCTAATAAGAAGTTTGCTCACATTCTCAAGTGCAATATGCTCAACCTAATTTTGGGGCTGCTACTTATAATTTCCTCCACTAAAATGTAATTTATATAATGAGTCTAATATTTGTATTTTTGGGTATTTTAACATTTTCAAAACTTATCTTTTTCTCACCATTCAAATGTAAATGGTATTAGCAACAAATTTTAAAATCAAAACATTGCACTTTTTGAATTTCTAGAATTCTAAATTCCTATAAGGATAAATGCACTGTTAATAATCAGTTGAATTTAAATTTTGAAATATTTTTAGCAATCTCCATTGCTTCAACGCTATTTGAAGATGATTTATATAGTTTTTAGTCTAAGAACATACAATATAAGAAAAAGGAAATGCAATGAACTCTAATAAGAAGTTTGCTTCACAATTCTCAAGCGCAATATGCTCAACCTAATGTTGAAGTTTTTCGATTGCTATTTATATTTATGTCTGTGCCACTAAATTGTACTTGGCATAGAGATTGAGTTCAATACCGTTATATTTTTGTTTATTTAACATTGTTGAATATTATGTTTGCTCAACTTCAGAATGTAATGCGCCATTCAGCCCAAATTAAATTTAAAAAATTAAAAACCATGCCACTTTTTTCAATTTTTTAGGAATTCTAAATTCCTATAGGGAGAAAATGCATTGTTAATCATCTGTTGAATTAAAGTTTGAAATATTTTTAATTATCTCCTTTGCACAATGTTATTTGAAATGATTTATATAATTAGTCTAAAATATACAACATAAGAAAAGGCAAATGCAAGGGACTCTAAAGAAGTTCCGCACTCCCCTCAAGCGCAATATGCTCAACCTAATATTGAAGCTTGCGATTGCTATTTATATTATTCTTCCACAAGTGTATTGTATAGAATTGAGTCCAATACTTGTATTTTTGTTTATTTAACATTTTCAAATATTATATTTTCACCATTTAGATGTAATGGCATTAGCATTAAATTTAAAAATCAAAACATTGCACTTTTTCAATTTTTAGAATTCTAATTCCTATAAGGATAATGCACTGTTAATAATAAGTTGAATTTAAATTTGAAATTTTTAATTATCTCCTTTTTCACAATGTTATTTGAAATGATTTATATAATTTTAGTCTAAAAATATACAACATAAGAAAAAGCAAATGCAAGGGATTCTAATAAGAAGTTTCCCCACTCCCCTCAAGCGCAATATGCTTACCTAATATTAAAGCTTGCGATTGCTATTTATATATTCTTCCACTAAATATTGTATATAATTGAGTCTAATACTTGTATTTTTGTTTATTAACTTTTCAAATATTATGTTTTTCACCATTCCAATGTAATGGCATTGCAATAAATTTAAAATCAAAACATTGCACTTTTCAATTTTTAGAATTCTAAATTCCTATAGGATAAATGCACTGTAATAATCAATTGAATTTAAATTTTGAAAGTTTTTTAGTTATCTCCTTTACCTCAATGCTATTTGAAATGATTTATATAGTTTAATCTAAAAACATACAACATAAGAAAAAGAAATGCAATGAACTCTAATAAGAAGTTTCCCCACCCCCTCAAGCGCAATATGCTCAACCAAATATTGAAGTTTGTGATTGCTATTTATATTATTCTTCCACTAAATTGTATTGCATACAATTGAGTTCAATACATGTATTTTTGTGTATTTAACATTTTCAAATATTATGTTTTTCTCACCATTCAAATGTAATGGCATTAGCAATAAATTTTAAAATCAAAACATTGCACTTTTTCAATTTTTAGAATTCTAAATTCCTATAGGGATAAATGCACTGTTAATAATCAGTTGAATTTAAATTTTGAAATTTTTTAAATTATCTCCTTTGCCACAATGCTATTTGAAATGATTTATATAATTTTAGTCTAAAAATATACATAAGAAAAAGCAAATGCAAGGACTCTAATAAGAAGTTTGCCCACCCCTTCAAGCGCAATATGCTCGACCTAATATTGAAACTTGGGATTGTATTTATAATTTTCTTCCACTAAAGTGTAATTTATACAATTGAGTCCAATACTTGTATTTTTGTGTATTTAACATTTTCAAATATTATGTTTTTCTCACCATTCAAATGTAATGGCATTAGCAATAAATTTAAAAAAAACATTGCACTTTTCAATTTTTAGAATTCTAAATTCCTATAGGGATAAATGCACTGTTAATATTAGTTGAATTTAAATTTTGAAATTTTTTTAGTTATCTCCTTTGCCTCAATGCTATTTGAAATGATTTATATAATTTTAGTCTAAAAACATACAACATAAGAAAAGGAAATGCAATGGACTCTAATAAGAAGTTTGCCCACCCCCCTCAAGCGCAATATGCTCGACCTATATTGAAACTTGGATTGCTATTTATATTATTTTTCCACTAAAGTGTATTTATACAATTGAGTCCAATACTTGTATTTTTTGTATTTAACATTTTCAAATATTATGTTTTCTCACCATTCAAATGTAATGGCATTAGCAATAAATTTAAAATCAAAACATTGCACTTTTTCAATTTTTAGAATTCTAAATTCCTATAGGGATAAATGCACTGTTAATAATCAGTTGAATTTAAATTTTGAAATTTTTTTAATTATCTCCTTTGCCACAATGCTATTTGAAATGATTTATATAATTTTAGTCTAAAAATATACAACATAAGAAAAAGCAAATGCAAGGGACTCTAATAAGAAGTTTGCCCACCCCCTCAAGCGCAATATGCTCGACCTAACATTGAAACTTGGGATTGCTATTTATAAATTTCTTCCACTAAAGTGTAATTTATATAATTGAGTCCAATACTTGTATTTTTGTGTATTTAACATTTTCAAATATTATGTTTTTCTCACCATTCAAATGTAATGGCATTAGCAATAAATTTTAAAATCAAAACATTGCACTTTTTCAATTTTTAGAATTCTAAATTCCTATAGGGATAAATGCACTGTTAATAATCAGTTGAATTTAAATTTTGAAATTTTTTTAATTATCTCCTTTGCCACAATGCTATTTGAAATGATTTATATAATTTTAGTCTAAAATATACAACATAAGAAAAAGGAAATGCAAGGACTCTAATAAGAAGTTTGCCCACCCCCTCAAGCGCAATATGCTCGACCTAATATTGAAACTTGTGATTGCTATTTATATTTTCTTCCACTAAAGTGTATTTATACAATTGAGTCCAATACTTGTATTTTTGTGTATTTAACATTTTCAAATATTATGTTTTTCTCACCATTCAAATGTAATGACATTAATAATAAATTTAAAATCAAAACATTGCACTTTTTCAATTTTTAGAATTCTAAATTCCTATAGGATAAATGCACTGTTAATAATCAGTTGAATTTAAATTTGAAATTTTTTTAGTTATCTCCATTGCCTCAATGCTATTTGAAATGATTTATATAGTTTTAGTCTAAAAATATACAACATAAGAAAAAGGAAATGCAATGAACTCTAATAAGAAGTTTGCCACACCCCTCAAGCGCAATATGCTCGACCTAATATTGAAACTTGCGATTGCTATTTATATTTTCTTCCACTAAAGTGTATTTTATACAATTGAGTCCAATACTTGTATTTTTGTGTATTTAACATTTTCAAATATTATGTTTTTCTCACCATTCAAATGTAATGGCATTAGCAATAAATTTTAAAATCAAACATTGCACTTTTTCAATTTTTAGAATTCTAAATTCCTATAGGGATAAATGCACTGTTAATAATCAGTTGAATTTAAATTTTGAAAATTTTTTAATTATCTCCTTTGCCACAATGCTATTTGAAATGATTTATATAATTTTAGTCTAAAATATACAACATAAGAAAAAGCAAATGCAAGGGACTCTAATAGAAGTTTGCCACCCCCCTCAAGCGCAATATGCTCGACCTAATATTGAAACTTGGGATTGCTATTTATAATTTTCTTCCACTAAAGTGTAATTTATACAATTGAGTCCAATACTTGTATTTTTTTGTATTTAACATTTTCAAATATTATGTTTTTCTCACCATTCAAATGTAATGGCATTAGCAATATTTTAAAATCAAAACATTGCACTTTTTCAATTTTTAGAATTCTAAATTCCTATAGGGATAAATGCACTTAAAATTAATCAGTTGAATTTAAATTTTGAAATTTTTTTAATTATCTCTTTGCCACAATGCTATTTGAAATGATTTATATAATTTTAGTCTAAAAATATACAACATAAGAAAAAGCAAATGCAAGGACTCTAATAAGAAGTTTGCCCCCCCCTAAGCGCAATATGCTCGACCTAACATTGAAACTTGCGATTGCTATTTATATTATTCTTCCACTAAATTGTATTGCATACAATTGAGTCCAATACATGTATTTTTGTTTATTTAACATTTTCAAATATTATGTTTTTCTCACCATTCAAATGTAATGGCATTAGCAATAAATTTAAAAATCAAAACATTGCACTTTTTCAATTTTAGAATTCTAAATTCCTATAGGATAAATGCACTGTTAATAATCAGTTGAATTTAAATTTTGAAATTTTTAATTATCTCCTTTGCCACAATGCTATTTGAAATGATTTATATAATTTTAGTCTAAAAATATACAACATAAGAAAAGCAAATGCAAGGGACTCTAATAAGAAGTTTGCCCCCCCCTCAAGCGCAATATGCTCGACCTAACATTGAAACTTGGATTGCTATTTATAATTTTCTTCCACTAAAGTGTAATTTATAATTGAGTCCAATACTTGTATTTTTGTGTATTTAACATTTTCAAATATTATGTTTTCTCACCATTCAAATGTAATGGCATTAGCAATAAATTTTAAAATCAAAACATTGCACTTTTTCAATTTTTAGAATTCTAAATTCCTATAGGGATAAATGCACTGTTATATAATCAGTTGAATTAAATTTTGAAATTTTTTAAATTATCTCCTTTGCCCAATGCTATTTGAAATGATTTATATAATTTTAGTCTAAAAATATACAACATAAGAAAAAGCAAATGCAAGGGACTCTAATAAGAAGTTTGCCCACCCCCTCAAGCGCAATATGCTCGACCTAATATTGAAACTTGGGATTGCTATTTTAATTTTCTTCCACTAAAGTGTAATTTATACAATTGAGTCCAATACTTGTATTTTTGTGTATTTAACATTTTCAAATATTATGTTTTTCTCACCATTCAAATGTAATGGCATTAGCAATAAATTTTAAAATCAAAACATTGCACTTTTTCAATTTTTAGAATTCTAAATTCCTATAGGGATAAATGCACTATTAATAATTAGTTGAATTTAAATTTTGAAATTTTTTTTAATTATCTCCTTTGCACAATGCTATTTGAAATGATTTATATAATTTTAGTCTAAAAATATACAACATAAGAAAAGCAAATGCAAGGGACTCTAATAAGAAGTTTGCCCACCCCCTCAAGCGCAATATGCTCGACCTAACATTGAAACTTGGGATTGCTATTTATAATTTTCTTCCACTAAAGTGTAATTTATACAATTGAGTCCAATACTTGTATTTTTGTGTATTTAACATTTTCAAATATTATGTTTTCTCCACCATTCAAATGTATGACATTAGCAATAATTTTAAAATCTAAACATTGCACTTTTTCAATTTTTAGAATTCTAAATTCCTATAAGGATAAATGCACTGTTAATAATCAGTTGAATTTAAATTTTGAAATTTTTTTAATTATCTCCTTTGCCACAATGCTATTTGAAATGATTTATATAATTTTAGTCTAAAAATATACAACATAAGAAAAAGCAAATGCAAGGACTCTAATAAGAAGTTTGCCCACCCCCTCAAGCGCAATATGCCGACCTAACATTGAAACTTGGATTGCTATTTATAATTTTCTTCCACTAAAGTGTAATTATACAATTGAGTCCAATACTTGTATTTTTGTGTATTTAACATTTTCAAATATTATGTTTTTCTCACCATTCAAATGTAATGGCATTAGCAATAAATTTAAATCAAAACATTGCACTTTTTCAATTTTTAGAATTCTAAATTCCTATAGGGATAAATGCACTGTTAATAATCAGTTGAATTTAAATTTGAAATTTTTTTTAATTATCTCCTTGCACAAAATATTTGAAATGATTTATATAATTTTAGTCTAAAAATATACAACATAAGAAAGCAAATGCAAGGGACTCTAATAAGAAGTTTGCCCACCCTTCAAGCGCAATATGCTCGACCTAATATTGAAACTTGCGATTGCTATTTATATTATTCTTCCACTAATTGTATTGCATACAATTGAGTCCAATACATGTTTTTTGTTTATTTAACATTTTCAAATATTATGTTTTTCTCACCATTCAAATGTAATGGCATTAGCAATAAATTTAAAATCAAAACATTGCTTTTTCAATTTTTAGAATTCTAAATTCCTATAAGGATAAATGCATTGTAAATAATCAGTTGAATTTAAATTTTGAAATTTTTTTAATTATCTCCTTTGCCACAATGCTATTTGAAAATGATTTATATAATTTTAGTCTAAAAATATACAACATAAGAAAAAGCAAATGCAAGGGACTCTAATAAGAAGTTTGCCCACCCTCAAGCGCAATATGCTCGACCTAACATTGAAACTTGGATTGCTATTTATAATTTTCTTCCACTAAAGTGTAATTTATACAATTGAGTCCAATACTTGTATTTTTGTGTATTTAACATTTTCAAATATTATGTTTTTCTCACCATTCAAATGTAATGGCATTAGCAATAAATTTTAAAATCAAAACATTGCACTTTTTCAATTTTTAGAATTCTAAATTCCTATAGGGATAAATGCACTGTTAATAATCAGTTGAATTTAAATTTTGAAATTTTTTTTATTATCTCCTTTGCCAATGCTATTTGAAATGATTTATATAATTTTAGTCTAAAAATACAACATAAGAAAAAAGCAAATGCAATGGACTCTAATAAGAAGTTTGCCCACCCCCTTAAGCGCAATATGCTCGACCTAATATTGAAACTTGGGATTGCTATTTATATTATTCTTCCACTAAATTGTATTGCATACAATTGAGTCCAATACATGTATTTTTGTTTATTTAACATTTTCAAATATTATGTTTTTCTCATTCATTCAAATGTAATGGCATTAGCAATAAATTTTAAATCTAAACATTGCACTTTTTCAATTTTTAGAATTCTAAATTCCTATAAGGATAAATGCACTGTTAATAATCAGTTGAATTTAAATTTTGAAATTTTTTTAATATCTCCTTTGCCACAATGCTATTTGAAATGATTTATATAATTTTAGTCTAAAATATACAACATAAGAAAAAGCAAATGCAGGGACTCTAATAAGAAGTTTGCCCACCCCCTCAAGCGCAATATGCTCGACCTAACATTGAAACTTGGGATTGCTATTTATAATTTTCTTCCACTAAAGTGTAATTTATACAATTGAGTCCAATAATTTGTATTTTTGTGTATTTAACATTTTCAAATATTATGTTTTTCTCACCATTCAAATGTAATGGCATTAGCAATAAATTTTAAAATCAAAACATTGCACTTTTCAATTTTTAGAATTCTAAATTCCTATAGGGATAAATGCACTGTTAATAATCAGTTGAATTTAAATTTTGAAATTTTTTTAATTATCTATTTGCCACAATGCTATTTGAAATGATTTATATAATTTTAGTCTAAAAATATACAACATAAGAAAAGCAAATGCAGGGACTCTAATAAGAAGTTTGCCACCCCCTCAAACGCAATATGCTCGACCTAATATTGAAACTTGTGATTGCTATTTATATTATTCTTCCACTAAAGTGTATTGCATACAATTGAGTCCAATACTTGTATTTTTGTTTATTTAACATTTTCAAATATTATGTTTTTCTCACCATTCAAATGTAATGGCATTAGCAATAAATTTCAAATCTAAACATTGCACTTTTTCAATTTTTAGAATTCTAAATTCCTATAGGGATAAATGCACTGTTATAATCAGTTGAATTGAAATTTTTGAAATTTTTTTAATTATCTCCTTTGCCACAATGCTATTTGAAATGATTTATATAATTTTAGTCTAAAAATATACAACATAAGAAAAGCAAATGCAAAGGACTCTAATAAGAAGTTTGCCCACCCCCTTAAGCGCAATATGCTCGACCTAACATTGAAACTTGGGATTGCTATTTATAATTTTCTTCCACTAAAGTGTAATTATACAATTGAGTCCAAACTTGTATTTTTGTTATATTAACATTTTAAATATTATGTTTTCTCACCATTCAAATGTAATGCATTAGCAATAAATTTTAAAATCTAAACATTGCACTTTTCAATTTTTAGAATTCTAAATTCCTATAGGGATAAATGCACTGTTAATAATCAGTTGAATTTAAATTTTGAAATTTTTTTAATTATCTCCTTTGCCACAATGCTATTTGAAATGATTTATATAATTTTAGTCTAAAAATATACAACATAAGAAAAAGCAAATGCAAGGGACTCTAATAAGAAGTTTGCCCACCCCCTCAAGCGCAATATGCTCGACCTAACATTGAAACTTGGGATTGCTATTTATATTTTCTTCCACTAAAGTGTAATTTATACAATTGAGTCCAATACTTGTATTTTTGTGTATTTAACATTTTCAAATATTATGTTTTTCTCACCATTCAAATGTAATGGCATTAGCAATAAATTTAAAATAAAACATTGCACTTTTTCAATTTTTAGAATTCTAAATTCTATAGGGATAAATGCACTGTTAATAATCAGTTGAATTTAAATTTTGAAATTTTTTTATTATCTCCTTTGCCACAATGCTATTTGAAATGATTTATATAATTTTAGTCTAATATACAACATAAGAAAAAGCAATGCAAGGGACTCTAATAAGAAGTTTGCCCACCCCCTCAAGCGCAATATGCTCGACCTAATATTGAAACTTGCGATTGCTATTTATATTATTCTTCCACTAAAGTGTATTTATACAATTGAGTCCAATACTGTATTTTTGTATTTAACATTTTCAAATATTATGTTTTTCTCACCATTCAAATGTAATGGCATTAGCAATAAATTTAAAAATCAAAACATTGCACTTTTCAATTTTAGAATTCTAATTCCTATAGGGATAAATGCACTATTAATAATCAGTTGAATTTAAATTTTGAAATTTTTTTAATTATCTCCTTTGCCACAATGCTATTTGAAATGATTTATATAATTTTAGTCTAAAAATATACAACATAAGAAAAAGCAAATGCAAGGGACTCTTAAGAAGTTTGCCCACCCTCAAGCGCAATATGCTCGACCTAACATTGAAACTTGGGATTGCTATTTATAATTTTCTTCACTAAAGTGTAATTTATACAATTGAGTCCAATACTTGTATTTTTGTGTATTTAACATTTTCAAATATTATGTTTTTCTCACCATTCAAATGTAATGGCATTAGCAATAAATTTAAAAATCAAAACATTGCACTTTTTCAATTTTTAGAATTCTAAATTCCTATAAGGATAAATGCACTGTTAATAATCAGTTTGAATTTAAATTTTGAAATTTTTTTAGTTATCTCCTTTGCCTCAATGCTATTTGAAATGATTTATATAGTTTTAGTCTAAAAACATACAACATAAGAAAAGNTTCTCACCATTCAAATGTAATGGCATTAGCAATAAATTTAAAATCAAAACATTGCACTTTTCAATTTTTAGAATTCTAAATTCCTATAGGATAAATGCACTGTTAATAATCAGTTGAATTTAAATTTTGAAATTTTCTTAATTATCTCTTTTTGCCACAATGCTATTTAAAATGATTTATATAATTTTAGTCTAAAAATATACAACATAAGAAAAAGCAAATGCTAGGGTTCTAATAAGAAGTTTGCCCACCCCTTCAAGCGCAATATGCTCGACCTATATTGAAACTTGGGATTGCTATTTATATTTTCTTCCACTAAAGTGTAATTTATACCAATTGAGTTCAATACTTGTATTTTTTTGTATTTAACATTTTCAAATATTATGTTTTCTCACCATTCAAATGTAATGGCATTAGCAATAAATTTAAAAATCAAAACATTGCACTTTTTCAATTTTTAGAATTCTAAATTCCTATAAGGATAATTGCACTGTTAATAATCAGTTGAATTTAAATTTTGAAAATTTTTTTAATTATCTCCTTTGCCACAATGCTATTTGAAATGATTTATATAATTTTAGTCTAAAAATATACAACATAAGAAAAAGCAAATGCAAGGGACTCTAATAAGAAGTTTGCCCCTCCCCCTCAAGCGCAATATGCTCGACCTAACTTTGAAACTTGGGATTGTATTTATAATTTTCTTCCACTAAAGTGTAATTTATACAATTGAGTCCAATACTTGTTTTTTTATGATTTAACATTTTCAAATATTATGTTTTTCTCACATTCAAATGTAATGGCATTAGCAATAAATTTAAAAAATAAAAACATTGCACTTTTTCAATTTTTAGAATTCTAAATTCCTATAGGATAAATGCACTATTAATAATCAGTTGAATTTAAATTTTGAAATTTTTTTAATTATCTCCTTTGCAACAATGTATTTGAAATGATTTATATAATTTTAGTCTAAAAATATACAACATAAGAAAAAGAAATGCAAGGGACTCTAATAAGAAGTTTGCCCACCCCCCTCAAGCGCAATATGCTCGACCTAACTTTGAAACTTGGGATTGCTATTTATAATTTCTTCCACTAAAGTGTATTTTATACAATTGAGTCCAATACTTGTTTTTTGTGTATTTAACATTTTCAAATATTATGTTTTTCTCACCATTCAAATGTAATGGCATTAGCAATAAATTTAAAATCAAAACATTGCACTTTTTCAATTTTTAGAATTCTAAATTCCTATAAGGATAATTGCACTATTAATAATCATTGAATTTAAATTTTAAAATTTTTTTAATTATCTCCTTTGCCACAATGCTATTTGAAATGATTTATATAATTTTAGTCTAAAAATATACAACATAAGAAAAAGAAATGCAAGGGACTCTAATAAGAAGTTTGCCCACCCCCTCAAGCGCAATATGCTCGACCTAACTTTGAAACTGGGATTGCTATTTATAATTTTCTTCCACTAAAGTGTAATTTATACAATTGAGTCCAATACTTGTTTTTTTTGTGTATTTAACATTTTCAAATATTATGTTTTTTCTCACCATTCAAATGTAATGGCATTAGCAATAAATTTAAAAATCAAAACATTGCACTTTTTCAATTTTAGAATTCTAAATTCCTATGGGATAAATGCACTGTTAATAATCAGTTGAATTTAAATTTTGAAATTTTTTTAATTATCTCCTTTGCCACAATGCTATTTGAAATGATTTATATAGTTTTAGTCTAAAAACATACAACATAAGAAAAAGGAAATGCAATGGACTCTAATAAGAAGTTTCCCCCCCTCAAGCGCAATATGCTCACCTAATATTGAAGTTTGCGATTGCTATTATTATTATTCTTCCACTAAAGTGTATTGTATATAATTGAGTCCAATACTTGTATTTTTGTTTGTTTAACATTTTCAAATATTATTTTTTCTCACCATTCAAATGTAATGGCATTAGCAATAAATTTAAAATCAAAACATTGCACTTTTCAATTTTAGAATTCTAAATTCCTATAGGGATAAATGCACTGTTAATAATCAGTTGAATTTAAATTTTGAAATTTTTTTAATTATCTCCTTTGCCACAATGCTATTTGAAATGATTTATATAATTTTAGTCTAAAAATATACAACATAAGAAAAACAAATGTGGACTCTAATAAGAAGTTTGCCCAACCCCCTCAAGCGCAATATGCTCGACCTAACTTGAAACTTGGGATTGCTATTTATAATTTCTTCCACTAAAGTGTAATTTATACAATTGAGTCTAACTTGTATTTTTTTGTATTTAACATTTTCAAATATTATGTTTTTCTCACCATTCAAATGTAATGGCATTAGCAATAAATTTAAAAATCAAAACATTGCACTTTTTCAATTTTTAGAATTCTAAATTCTATACGGATAATTGCCACTGTTAATAATCAGTTGAATTTAAATTTTGAAATTTTTTAATTATCTCCTTTGCCAAAATGCTATTTGAAATGATTTATATAATTTTTAGTCTAAAAATATACAACATAAGAAAAAGCAAATGCAAGGGACTCTAATAAGAAGTTTGCCCACCCCCTCAAGCGCAATATGCTCGACCTAACTTGAAACTTGGGATTGCTATTTATAATTTTCTTCTGCTAAAGTGTAATTTATACAATTGAGTCCAATACTTGTTTTTTTGTGTATTTAACATTTTCAAAATATTATGTTTTTCTGCACCATTCAAATGTAATGGCATTAGCAATAAATTTAAAAATCAAAACATTGCACTTTTTCAATTTTTAGAATTCTAAATTCCTATAGGGATAAATGCACTGTAGTAATAGTTGAATTTCAATTTTGAAATTTTTTTAATTATCTCCTTGCCACAATGCTATTTGAAATGATTTATATAATTTTAGTCTAAGAATATACAACATAAGAAAAAGGAAATGCAATGGACTCTAATAAGAAGTTCCCCACCCCCTCAAGCGCAATATGCTCAACCTAATATTGAAGTTTGCGATTGCTATTTATATTTTCTTCCACTAAAGTGTAATGTATACAATTGAGTCCAATACTTGTATTTTTGTTTATTTAACATTTTCAAATATTATTTGTTTTTCACCATTCAAATGTAATGGCATTAGCAATAATTTAAAAATCAAAACATTGCACTTTTTCAATTTTTAGAATTCTAAATTCCTATAAGGATAAATGCACTTTTAATAATCAGTTGAATTTAAATTTTGAAATTTTTAATTATCTTCTTTGCCACAATGCTATTTGAAATGATTTATATAATTTTAGTCTAAAAATATACAACATAAGAAAAAAGCAAATGCAAGGACTCTAATAAGAAGTTTGCCCACCCCCCTCAAGCGCAATATGCTCGACCTAAACTTGAAACTTGGGATTTGCTATTTGATAATTTTCTTCCACTAAGTGTAATTATACAATTGAGTCCATACTTGTTATTTTTGTGTATTTAACATTTTCAAATATTATGTTTTTATCACCATTCAAATGTAATGGCATTAGCAATAAATTTAAAAATCAAAACATTGCACTTTTTCAATTTTTAGAATTCAAATTCCTATGGGATAATGCACTGTTAATAATCAGTTGAATTTAAATTTTGGAAATTTTTTTAATAATCCTTTGCAACAATGCTATTGAAATGATTTAGATAATTTTAGTCTAAAATATACAACATAAGAAAAAACAAATGCAAGGACTCTAATAAGAAGTTTGACCACCCCCCTCAAGCGGAATATGCTCAGACCTAACATTGAAACTTGGATTGCTATTTATAATTTTCTTCCACTAAAGTGTAATTATACAATTGAGTACAATACTTGTATTGTTTGTTATTTAACATTTTCAAATATTATGTTTTTCTCACCATTCAAATGTAATGGCATTAGCAATAAATTTAAAAATCAAAACATTGCACTTTTTCAATTTTTAGAATTCCTAAATTCCTATAGGGATAAATGCACTGTTAATAATCAGTTGAATTTAAATTTTGAAATTTTTTTATTATCTCTTTGCCACAATGCTATTTGAAATGAATTTAGATATAATTTTAGTCTACAAATATACAATAAGAAAAAGCAAATGCAAGGGACTCTAATAAGAAGTTTGCCCACCCCCTTCAGCGCAATATGCTCGACCTAACACTTGAACTCGGATTGTATTTATAATTTTCTTCCACTAAAGTGTAATTTATACAATTTGAGTCCGATACTTGTATTTTTGTGTATTTAACATTTTCAAATATTATGTTTTCTCAACATTCAAATGTAATGGCATTAGCAATAAATTTAAAATCAAAACATTGCCACTTTTTCAATTTTTAGAATTCTAAATTCCTATAGGGATAAATTGCACTATTAATAATCAGTTGAATTTAAATTTTGAAATTTTTTTAGTTATCTCCTTTGCCACAATGCTATTTGAAATGATTTATATAATTTTAGTCTAAAATATACAACAATAAGAAAAAGCAAATGCAAGGGACTTCTAATAAGAAGTTTGCCCACCCCCTCAGCCAATATGCTGACCTAACTTTGAAACTTGGGATTGCTATTTATAATTTTCTTCCACTAAGTGTTAATTTATACAATTGAGTCCAATGACTTGTTTTTTGTGTATTTAACATTTTCAAATATTATGTTTTCTCGACCATTCAAATGTAATGCATTAGCAATAAATTTAAAAATCAAAAACATTGCACTTTTTCAATTTTTAGAATTCCAAATTCCTATAAGGATAAATGCACTGTTAATAATCAGTTGAAATTTAAATTTTGAAATTTTTTTAATTATCTCCTTTGCACAATGCTATTTGAAATGATTTAGATAATTTTAGTCTAAAAATATACAACATAAGAAAAAGCAAATGCTAAGGTCTCTAATAAGAAGTTTGCCCACCCCCTCAAGGCAATATGCTCGACCTAAACGTTGAAACTTAGGATTGCTATTTATAATTTTCTTCCACTAAAGTGTAATTTATACAATTGAGTCCAATACTTGTATTTTTGTTTATTTAACATTTTCAAATATTATGTTTTTCTACCATTCAAATGTAATGGCATTAGCAATAATTTAAAAATCAAAACATTGCACTTTTTCAATTTTTAGAATTCTAAATTCTATAGGGATAAATGCACATTAATAATTAGTTGAATTTAAATTTTGAAAATTTTTTTATTATCTCCTTTGCCACAATGCTATTTGAAATGATTTATATAATTTTAGTCTAAAATATACAACATAAGAAAAGCAAATGCAAGGGACTCTAATAAGAAGTTTGCCCACCCCCCTCAAGCGCAATATGCTCGACCTAACATTGAACTTGAGGATTGCTATTTATAATTTTCTTCCACTAAAGTGTAATTTATACAATGAGTCCAATACTTGTATTTTTGTTTATTTAACATTTTCAAATATTATGTTTTCTCACCATTCAAATGTAATGGCATTAGCAATAAATTTAAAAATCAAAACATTGCACTTTTTCAATTTTTAGAATTCAAATTCCTATGGGATAAATGCACTTTAATAATCAGTTGAATTTAAATTTTGAAATTTTTTTAATTATCTCCTTTGCCACAATGCTATTTGAAATATTTATATAATTTTAGTCTAAAAATATAAACATAAGAAAAAGCAAATGCAAGGGACTCTAATAAGAAGTTTGCCACCCCCTCAAGCGCAATATGCTCGACCTAACATTTGAAACTGGGATTGCTATTTATAATTTTCTTCCACTAAAGTGTAATATATACAATTGAGTCCAATACTTGTTTTTTTGTTTATTTAACATTTTCAAATATTATGTTTTCTCCCATTCAAATGTAATGGCATTTACAATAATTAAAATCAAAACATTGCACTTTTCAATTTTTAGAATTCTAAATTCTATAGGGATAAATGCACTGTTAATAATCAGTTGAATTTAATTTTGAAATTTTTTAATTATCTCCTTTGCACAAATGCTATTTGAAATGATTTATATAATTTTAGTCTAAAATATACAACATAAGAAAAGCAAATGCAAGGGACTCAATAAGAAGTTTGCCCACCCCCTCAAGCGCAATATGCTGGACCTAACATTGAAACTTGGGATTGCTATTTATAATTTTCTTCCACTAAAGTGTAATTTATACAATTTGAGTCCAATACTTGTTTTTTTGTGTATTTAACATTTTCAAATATTATGTTTTCTCACCATTCAAATGTAATGGCATTAGCAATAAATTTAAAAATCAAAACATTGCACTTTTTCAATTTTTAGAATTCTAATTCCTATAGGGATAAATGCACTGTTAATAATCAGTTGAATTTAAATTTTGAAATTTTTTTAATTATCTCCTTGCCACAATGCTATTTGAAATGATTTATATAATTTTAGTCTAAAAATATACAACATAAGAAAAAGCAAATGCAAGGACTCTAATAAGAAGTTTTGCCCACCCCCTCAAGCGCAATATGCTCGACCTAACATTGAAACTTGGATTGTATTTATAATTTTCTTCCACTAAAGTGTAATTTATACAATTGAGTCCATACTTGTATTTTTGTGTATTTAACATTTTCAAATATTATGTTTTTCTCACCATTCAAATGTAATGGCATTAGCAATAAATTTAAAAATCAAAACATTGCACTTTTTCAATTTTTAGAATTCTAAATTCCTATAGGGATAAATGCACTGTTAATAATCAGTTGAATTTAAATTTTGAAATTTTTTAATTATCTCCTTTGCCACAATGCTATTTGAAATGATTTATATAATTTTAGTCTAAAAATATACAACATAAGAAAAAGCAAATGCAAGGGACTCTAATAAGAAGTTTGCCCACCCCCCTCAAGCGCAATATGCTCGACCTAACATTGAAACTTGGGATTGCTATTTATAATTTTCTTCCACTAAAGTGTAATTTATACAATTGAGTCCAATACTTGTATTTTTGTGTATTTAACATTTTCAAATATTATGTTTTCTCACCATTCAAATGTAATGGCATTAGCAATAAATTTAAAAATCAAAACATTGCACTTTTTCAATTTTTAGAATTCTAAATTCCTATAAGGGATAAATGCACTATTAATAATCAGTTGAATTTAAATTTTGAAATTTTTTAGTTATCTTCCTTGCCACATGCTATTTGAAATGATTTATATAATTTTAGTCTAAAAATATACAACATAAGAAAAAGCAAATGCTAGGGATCTCTAATAAGAAGTTTGCCCACCCCCCTCAAGCGCAATACGCTCGACCTAACTTGAAACTTGGGATTGCTATTTATAATTTCTTCCACTAAAGTGTAATTTATACAATTGAGTCCAATACTTGTATTTTTGTTTATTTAACATTTTCAAATATTATGTTTTCTCACCATTCAAATGTAATGGCATTAGCAATAAATTTAAAAATCAAAACATTGCACTTTTTCAATTTTTAGAATTCCAAATTCCTTATCGTGATAAAATGCATTGTTAATAAATCAGTTTGAAATTAAATTTTGAAAAATTTTTCCTATATCTCCTTTTGCCACAATGCTATTTGAAAATGATTTATATAATTTTAGTCTAAAATATACAGCATAAGAAAAAGTAAAATGCAAAGGGACTCTAATAAGAAGTGTTGCCCCACCCCCCTCAAGCGCAACTACGCTTGACCTAACTTTGAAACTTGAGAATTACTTTTATAATTTTCTTCCAACTTAAAGTGTCATTTATCAATTGAGTCCAATATTGTTCTTTTTGTGTATTTAACATTTTCAAATATTATGTTTTTCTCACCATTCAATGTAATGCATTAGTAATAAATTAAAATCAAAACATTGCACTTTCTTCAATTTTTTAGAAATTCTAAATTCTATAGGGAATAATGCACTGTTAATAATTAGTTGAATTTTAAATTTTGAAATTTTTTTAATTATCTCCTTTGCCACAATGCTATTTGAAATATTTATATAATTTTAGTCTAAAAATATACAACATAAGAAAAAGCAAATGCTAAGGGTCTCTAATAAGAAGTTGCCCCACCCCCTCAAGCGCAATATGCTCGACCTACATTGAAACTTGGGATTGCTATTTATAATTTTCTTCCGCTAAAGTGTAATTTATACAATTGAGTCCAATACTTGTATTTTTGTTTATTTAACATTTTCAAATATTATGTTTTCTGACCATTCAAATGTAATGGCATTAGCAATAAATTTAAAAATCAAAACATTGCACTTTTTCAATTTTTAGAATTCCAAATTCCTATAGGATAAATGCACTGTTAATAATCAGTTGAATTTAAATTTTGAAATTTTTTTAATTATCTCCTTGCCAACAATGCTATTTGAAATGATTTAGATAATTTTAGTCTACAAATATACAACATAAGAAAAGCAAATGCCAAGGGACTCTAATCAGAAGTTTGCCCTCCTCCCTCAAGCGCAACATGCTCCACCCTAACATTGAAACTTGAAATTGCTGCTTATAATTTTCTTCCCTAAAGTGTAATTTATACAATTGAGTCCAAATACTTGTTTTTTTTGTGTATTTAACATTTTCAAATATTATGCTTTTCTCACCATTGAAATGTAATGGCATTAGCAATAAATTTAAAATCAAAACATTGCACTTTTCCAATTTTTAGAATTCTAAATTACTATAAGGATAAATGCACTGTTAGTAATCAGTTGAATTTTAAATTTTCAAATTTGTTTAATTATCTCCATTGCCTCAATGCTATTTGAAATGATTTATATAGTTTTAGTCTAAGAACATACAACATAAGAAAAAGGAATGCAATGGACTTTAATATGAAGTTTGCCCACCCCTCTTCAGTGTAATATGCTCAACCTAATATTGAAGTTTGCAATTGCTATTTATATTAGTCTTCCACTAAAGTGTAATTGTATAAATTGAGTCCGAATACTTGTATATTTGTTTATTTAACATTTTCAAATATTATTTTTTGTCACCATTCAGATGTAATGGCATTAGCAATAAATTTAAAATCAAAACATTGCACTTTTTCAATTTTTAGAATTCTAAATTCCTGTAGGGATAAATGCACTGTTAGTAATCAGTTGAATTTAATTTTGAAATTTTTTTAGTTATCTCCTTTTGCCACAATGCTATTTGAAATGATTTATATAATTTTAGTCTAAAAATATACAACATAAGAAAAAGCAAATGCTAAGGTCTCTAATAAGAAGTTTGCCCACCCCCCTCAAGCACAATATGCTCAACTAACGTTGAAATTTGGATTGCTATTTATAATTTCTTCCACTAAAGTGTAATTTATACAATTGAGTCCATACTTGTATTTTTGTTTATTTAACATTTTCAAATATTATGTTTTCTGACCATTCAAATGTAATGGCATTAGCAATAAATTTAAAAATCAAAACATTGCACTTTTTTCAATTTTTCAGAATTCCAAATTCCTATCGAGATAAATGCACTGTTAATAATCAGTTGAATTTAAATTTTGAAATTTTTTTAATTATCTCCCTTGCAACAAAGCTCTTTGAAATGATTTAGATAATTTTAGTCTACAAATATACAACATAAGAAAAAGCAAATGCAAGGGACTCTAATCAAAAGTTTGCCTACCCCCTCAACGCAATACGCTCGACCTAACATCGAAACTTCAGATTGTTGTTTATAATTTTGCTCCCCTAAAGTGTAATTTATACAATTGAGTCCAATACTTGTATTTTGTGTATTTAACATTTTCAAATATTATCTTTTTCTTGCCATTCAATGTAATGAAATTAGCAATAAATTTAAAAATCCAAACATTACACTTTTTCAATTTTTAGAATTGTAAATTCCTATATGCATAATTACGCTGTTAATAATTAGTTGAATTTAAATTTTGAAATTTTTTTAATTATCTCCTTTGCCACAATGCTTTTTAAAATGATTTATATAATTTTAGTCTACAAATATACAACATAAGAAAAAGAAAATGCAAGGGACTCTAATAAGAAGTTTGCCCACCCCCTCAAGCGTAATATGCTCGACCTAACATTGAAACTTGGGATTACTATTTATAATTTTCTTCCACTAAAGTGTAATTTATACAATTGAGTCCAATACTTGTATTTTTGTTATTTAACATTTTCAAATATTATGTTTTCTCACCATCAAATGTAATGGCATTAGCAATAAATTTAAAAATCAAAACATTGCACTTTTTCAATTTTTAGAATTCTAAATTCCTATAAGGATAATTGCACATTAATAATCAGTTGAATTTAAATTTTGAAATTTTTTAATTATCTCCTTTGCCACAATGCTATTTGAAATGATTTATATAATTTTAGTCTAAAATATACAACATAAGAAAAAGCAAATGCAAGGGACTCTAATAAGAAGTTTGCCCACCCCCCTCAAGCGCAATATGCTCGACCTAACATTGAAACTTGAGATTGCTATTTATAATTTTCTTCCACTAAAGTGTAATTTATACAATTGAGTCCAATACTTGTATTTTTGTGTATTTAACATTTTCAAATATTATGTTTTTCTCACCATTCAAATGTAATGGCATTAGCAATAAATTTAAAAATCAAAACATTGCACTTTTTCAATTTTTAGAATTCTAAATTCCTATAGGGATAAATGCACTGTTAGTAATCAGTTGAATTTCAATTTTGAAATTTTTTAGTTATCTCCATTGCCTCAATGCTATTTGAAATGATTTATATAGTTTTAGTCTAAGAACATACAACATAAGAAAAAGGATATGCAATGGACTCTAATATGAAGTTTCCCACCCCCTCAAGCGCAATATGCTCAACCTAATATTGAAGTTTGGATTGCTATTTATATTATTCTTCCACTAAAGTGTATTGTATATAATTGAGTCCAATACTTGTATATTTGTATATTTAACATTTTCAAATATTATTTTTTTCACCATTCAAATGTAATGGCATTAGCAATAAATTTAAAAATCAAAACATTGCACTTTTCAATTTTTAGAATTCTAAATTCCTATAGGGATAAATGCACTGTTAATAATCAGTTGAATTTAAATTTTGAAATTTTTTTAATTATCTCCTTTGCACAATGCTATTTGAAATGATTTATATAATTTTAGTCTAAAATATACAACATAAGAAAAAGCAAATGCTAGGGACTCTAATAAGAAGTTTGCCCACCCCCCTTAAGCGCAATATGCTCGACCTAACGTTGAAACTTGGGATTGCTATTTATAATTTTCTTCCACTTAAAGTGTAATTTATACAATTGAGTCCAATACTTGTTTTTTTGTGTATTTAACATTTTCAAATATTATGTTTTCTCACCATTCAAATGTAATGGCATTAGCAATAAATTTAAAAATCAAAACATTGCACTTTTTCAATTTTTAGAATTCTAAATTCCTATAGGGATAAATGCACTGTTAATAATCAGTTGAATTTAAATTTTGAAATTTTTTTAATTATCTCCTTCGCCACAATGCTATTTGAAATGATTTATGTAATTTTAGTCTAAAAATATACAACATAAGAAAAAGCAAATGCAAGGGACTCTAATAAGAAGTTGGCCACCCCCCTTAATGTCAATATGCTCGACCTAAATTTGAAACTTGGGATTGCTGTTTATAATTTTCTTCCCCTAAAGTGTAATTATACAATTGAGTCCAATACTTGTTTTTTGTGTATTTAACATTTTCAATATTATGTTTTCTCATCATTCAAATGTAATGGCATTAGCAATAAATTGAAAAATCAAAACATTGCACTTTTTCAATTTTTAGAATTCTAAATTCCTATATAATTGCACTATTAATAATCAGTTGAATTTAAATTTTGAAATTTTTTAATTATCTCCTTTGCCACAATGCTATTTAAATGATTTATATAATTTTAGTCTACAAATATACAACATAAGAAAAGCAAATGCAAGGACTCTAATAAAAGTTTGCCCACCACCTCAAGCGTAATATGCTCGACCTAATTTGAAACTTGATATTACTATTTATAATTTTCTTCCGCTAAACTGTAATTTATACAATTGAGTCCAATACTTGTTTTTTGTGTATTTAACATTTTCAAATATTATATTTTTGTCACATTTCAAATGTAATGGTATTAGAATAAATTTAAAAATCAAAACATTGCACTTTTTCAATTTTCAGAATTCTAAATTCCTATAAGGATAATTGCACTATTAATAATCAGTTGAATTTAAATTTTGAAATTTTTTTAATTATCTCCTTTGCCACAAAGCTATTTGAAATGATTATATAATTTTTGTCTAAAAATATACACATAAGAAAAAGCAAATGTTAGGGTCTTTAATAAGAAGTTTACCCATCCCCCTCTAGCACAATACGTTCGACCTAACATTGAAACTTGAGAATGTTGTATTATAATTTTCTTCCCCTAAATTGTAATTTATACAATTGAGTCCAATACTTGTATTTTTGTGTATTTAACATTTTCAAATATTATGTTTTCTCACCATTCAAATGTAATGGCATTAGCAATAAATTTAAAAATCAAAACATTGCACTTTTCCAATTTTAGAATTCTAAATTCCTATAGGGATAAATGCACTGTTAGTAATTAGTTGAATTTCAATTTTGAAATTTTTTTAGTTATCTCCATTGCCTCAATGCTTTTTGAAATGATTTATATAGTTTTAGTCTACAAATACAATAAGAAAAAGGAATATGCAATGGACTCTAATATGAAGTTTCCCACCCCCCTCAAGCGCAATATGCTCAACCTAATATTGAAGTTTGCGATTGCTATTTATATTTTCTTCCACTAAAGTGTAATTGTATATAATTGAGTCCAATACTTGTATATTTGTTTATTTAACATTTTCAAATATTATTTTTTGTCACCATTCAATGTAATGGCATTAGCAATAAATTTAAAATCAAAACATTGCACTTTTCAATTTTTAGAATTCTAAATTCCTATAGGGATAAATGCACTGTTAATAATCAGTTGAATTTAAATTTTGAAATTTTTTTAATTATCTCCTTTGCCACAATGCTATTTGAAATGATTTATATAATTTTAGTCTAAAAATATACAACATAAGAAAAAGCAAATGCTAGGGTCTCTAATAAGAAGTTTGCCCACCCCCCTTAAGCGCAATATGCTCGACCTAACGTTGAAACTTGGGATTGCTATTTATAATTTTCTTCCACTAAAGTGTAATTTATACAATTGAGTTCAATACTTGTATTTTTGTTTAACATTTTCAAATATTATGTTTTCTCACCATTCAAATGTAATGGCATTAGCAATAAATTTAAAAATCAAAACATTGCACTTTTTCAATTTTTAGAATTCCAAATTCCTATCGTGATAAATTGCATTGTTAATAATTAGTTGAATTTTAAGTTTTTAATTTGCCCATCCCCCTTAAGCATAAATATGCTCGACCTAACATTGAAACTTGGATTGTTGTTTATAATTTTCTTCCACTAAAGTGTAATTTATACAATTGAGTCCAATACTTGTATTTTTGTTTATTAGACATTTTCAAATATTATGTTTTCTGACCATTCAAATGTAATGACATTAGCAATAAATTTAAAATCAAAACATTGCACTTTTTTCAATTTTAGAATTCCAAATTACTATCGGGATAAATGCACTATTAATAATCAGTTGAATTTGAAATTTTGAAATTTTTTAATTATCTCCTTTGCAACAATGCATTTGAAATGATTTAGATAATTTTAATCTACAAATATACAACATAAGAAAAAGCAAATGCAAGGACTCTAATCAGAAGTTTGCCCACACCCCTCAAGCGCTATACGCTCGTCCTAACATTGAAACTTGAGATTACTGTTTATAATTTTCTTCTCCTAAAGTGTAATTTATACAATTGAGTCCAATACTTGTATTTTTGTGTATTTAACATTTTCAAATATTATGTTTTTCTTCCATTGAAATGTAATGGCATTAGCAATAAATTTAAAAATCAAAACATTGAACTTTTTCAATTTTTAGAATTCGAAATTCCTATAAGGATAATTGCACTATTAATAATGAGTTGAATTTAAATTTTGAATTTTTTTAATGATCTCCTTTGCCACAATGCTATTTGAAATGATTTATATAATTTTTGTCTAAAAATATACAACATAAGAAAAACAAATGCTAGGGTCTCTAATAAGAAGTTTGCCACCCCCCTCAAGCGCAATATGCTTGACCTAACGTTGAAACTTGGGATTGCTCTTTATAATTTTCTTCCACTAAAGTGTAATTTATACAATTGTGTCCAATACTTGTTTTTTTATGTATTTAACATTTTCAAATATTATGTTTTTCTCACCATTCAAATGTAATGGCATTAGCAATAAATTTAAAAATCAAAACATTGCACTTTTTCAATTTTTAGAATTCTAAATTCCTATAGGATAAATGCACTGTTAGTAATCAGTTGAATTTAAATTTTGAAATTTTTTTAATTATCTCCTTTGCCACAATGTATTTGAATGATTTAGATAATTTTAGTTAAATGATAGAACATAAGAAAAGCAAATGCAAGGGACCTTTAATTAGGAAGTTTGCCCCACCCTCTTAAGCACAATACGCTCGACCTAACAGTGAAACCTAAGAATTGCTCTTTATAATTGTCTCCACTAAAGTGTAATATATACCAATTGGGGTCCAATACTTTGATTTTTTTGTTTATTTAACATTTTCAAATATTTATGTTTTCTGAACCAATTTCAAAGGTCAAATGGCATTAGCAATAAATTTAAAAATCAAAAACATTGCCACTTTTTCAATTTTAGAATTCTCAATTCCTATAGGGTAAATTGCACTGTTAATAATCAGTTGAATTTAATTTTGAATTTTTTTAATTATCTCCTTTGCCACAATGCTATTTGAATGATTTAGGTAATTTTAGTCTAAAAAGTATACAACATAAGAAAAAGCAAATGCAAGGGACTTCTAATAAGAAGTTTGCCCACCCCCTTAAGCACAATATGCTCGACCTAACGTTAAAACTTGGATTCCTATTTATAATTGTCTCCCACTAAAGTGTAATTTATACAATTGAGTCCAATACTTGTATTTTGTTTATTTAACATTTTCAAATATTATGTTTTCTGACCATTCAAATGTAATGGCATTAGCAATAAATTTAAAAATCAAAACATTGCACTTTTCAATTTTTAGAATTCCAAATTCATATTGGGATAAATGCACAGTTAATAATCAGTTGAATTTAAATTTTAAATTTTTTTAATTATCTCCTTTGCAACAATGCTATTTGAAATGATTTAGATAATTTTAGTTTACAAATATGCAACATAAGAAAAATGCAAATGCAAGGGACTCTAATAAGAAGTTTGCCTACCCCCTCAAGCGTAATATGCTCGTACCTAACATTGAAACTTGGGATTGCTGTTATAATTTTCTTCCACTAAAGTGTAATTTATACAATTGAGTCCAATACTTTATTTGTTTATTTAACATTTTCAAATATTATGTTTTCTGACCATTCAAATGTAATGGCATTAGCAATAAAATTAAAAATCAAAACATTGCACTTTTTCAAATTTTAGAATTCCAAATTCCTATAGGGATAAATGCACTGTTAATAATCAGTTGAATTTAAATTTTGAAATTTTTTTAATTATCTCCTTTGCCACAATGCTATTTGAAATGATTTATATAATTTTAGTCTACAAATATACAACATAAGAAAAAGCAAATGCAAGGACTCTAATAAGAAGTTTGCCCACCCCCCTCAAGCGCAATATGCTCGACCTAACATTGAAACTTGAGATTGCTATTTATAATTTTTCTTCCACTAAAGTGTAATTTATACAATTGAGTCCAATACTTGTATTTTGTGTATTTAACATTTTCAAATATTATGTTTTCTCACCATTCAAATGTAATGGCATTAGCAATAAATTTAAAAATCAAAACATTGCACTTTTTCAATTTTAGAATTCCAAATTCCTATCGGATAAATGCACTGTTAATAATCAGTTGAATTTAAATTTTTGAATTTTTTAATGATCTCCTTTGCAACAATGGTATTGAAATGATTTAAATAATTTTAGTCTACAAATATTACAACATGAGAAAACAGCAAAGCAAGGGACTCTAATAAGAAGGTTTGCCCACCCCCTCAAGCAAATGCTCGACCTAAATTGAAACTTGAAATTCCTTTTATTATTTTTCTTCCATAAGTGTAATTTATACAATTGAGTCCAATACTTTGTATTTTTGTTAATTTAACATTTCAAATATATTTTTTCTCACCATTCAAATGTAATTATTAGCAATAAATTTAAAAAATCAAAACATTGCATATTTTCAATTTTCAGAATTCTAATTCCTTATTAGGGATAAATGCACTGTTAATAATCAGTTGAATTTAAATTTAAAATTTTTTAATTATCTCCTTTCCACAATGCATTTGAAATGATTTATATAATTTAGTCTACAAATATACAACATAAGAAAAAGCAAATGCAAGGACTCTAATAAGAAGTTTGCCCACCCCCCTAAGCGCAATATGCTCGACCTAACATTGAAACTTGGGATTGCTATTTATAATTTTCTTCCCCTAAAGTGTAATTAATACAATTGAGTCCAATACTTGTATTTTTGTGTATTTAACATTTTCAAATATTATTTTTTTGTCACCATTCAAAGATGGCATTAGCAATAAATTTAAAATCAAAACATTGCACTTTTCAATTTTAGAATTCTAAATTCCTATAGGATAAATGCACTGTTAATAATCAGTTGAATTTAAATTTTGAAAATTTTTTAATTATCTCCTTTGCCACAATGCTATTTGAAATGATTTATATAATTTTAGTCTAAAAATATACAACATAAGAAAAAGCAAATGCAAGGGTCTCTAATAAGAAGTTTGCCCACCCCCCTCAAGCGCAATATGCTCGACCTAACATTGAAACTTGGGATTGCTATTTATAATTTTCTTCCACTAAAGTGTAATTTATACAATTGAGTCCAATACTTGTATTTTTGTGTATTTAACATTTTCAAATATTATGTTTTCCCACCATTCAAATGTAATGGCATTAGCAATAATTTTAAAAATCAAAACATTGCACTTTTTCAATTTTTAGAATTTCTAAATTGCTATAGGGATAAATGCACTTTTAATAATCAGTTGAATTTAAATTTGAAATTTTTTAGTAATCTCCATTGCCTCAATGTTTTTGAAATGATTTATATAGTTTTAGTCTAAAAACATACAACATAAGAAAAAGGAAATGCAATGGACTCTAATAAGAAGTTTGCCCACCCCCCTCAAGCGCAATATGCTCACCAATATTGAAGTTTGCGATTGCTATTTATATTATTCTTCCACTAAAGTGTATTTATATACAATTGAGTCCAATACTTGTATTTTTGTTTATTTAACATTTTCAAATATTATGTTTTTCTCACCATTCAAATGTAATGGCATTAGCAATAAATTTAAAAATCAAAACATTGCACTTTTTCAATTTTTAGAATTCTAAATTCCTATAGGGATAAATGCACTGTTAATAATCAGTTGAATTTAAATTTTGAAATTTTTTTAATTATCTCCTTTGCCATAATGCTATTTGAAATGATTTATATAATTTTAGTCTAAAAATATACAACATAAGAAAAAGCAAATGCAAGGGACTCTAATAAGAAGTTTGCCCACCCGCCTCAAGCGCAATATGCTCGACCTAACATTGAAACTTGGGATTGCTATTTATAATTTTCTTCCACTAAAGTGTAATTTATGAATTGAGTCCAATACTTGTATTTTTGTTTATTTAACATTTTCAAATATTATGTTTTCTCACCATTCAAATGTAATGGCATTAGCAATAAATTTAAAAATCAAAACATTGCACTTTTTCAATTTTTAGAATTCTAAATTCCTATAGGGATAAATGCACTGTTAATAATTAGTTGAATTTAAATTTTGAATTTTTTTAATTATCTCCTTTGCCACAATGCTATTTGAAATGATTTATATAATTTTAGTCTAAAAATATACAACATAAGAAAAAGCAAATGCAAGGACTCTAATAAGAAGTTTCCCACCCCCCTCAAGCACAATATGCTCGACCTAATATTGAAACTGGGATTGCTATTTATAATTTTCTTCCACTAAAGTGTAATTTATACAATTAAGTCCAATACTTGTATTTTTGTGTATTTAACATTTTCAAATATTATGTTTTTCTCACCATTCAAATGTAATGGCATTAGCAATAAATTTAAAAATCAAAACATTGCACTTTTTCAATTTTTAGAATTCTAAATTCCTATAGGGATAAATGCACTGTTAATAATTAGTTGAATTTAAATTTTAAAATTTTTTAATTATCTCCTTTGCCACAATGCTATTTGAAATGATTTATATAGTTTTAGTCTAAAACATACAACATAAGAAAAAGGAAATGCAATGGACTCTAATAAGAAGTTTCCCCCCCCCCTCAAGCACAATATGCTCAACCTAATATTGAAACTTGTGATTGCTATTTATATTATTCTTCCACTAAATTGTATTGCATATAATTGAGTCCAATACATATGTTTTTGTTTATTTAACTTTTTCAAATATTATGTTTTTCTCACCATTCAAATGCAATGACATTAGCAATAAATTTTAAAATCTAAACATTGCACTTTTTCAATTTTTAGAATTCTAAATTCCTATAAGGATAAATGCACTGTTAATAATCAATTGAATTTAAATTTTGAAATTTTTTAATTATCTCCTTTGCCACAATGCTATTTGAAATGATTTATATAATTTTAGTCTAAAAATATACAACATAAGAAAAAGCAAATGCAAGGGACTCTAATAAGAAGTTTGCCCACCCCCCTCAAGCGCAATATGCTCGACCTAATATTGAAGCTTGCGATTGCTATTTATATTATTCTTCCACTAAATTGTATTGCATACAATTGAGTCCAATACATGTATTTTTGTGTATTTAACATTTTCAAATATTATGTTTTTCTCACCATTCAAATGTAATGGCATTAGCAATAAATTTTAAATTCAAAACATTGCACTTTTTCAATTTTTAGAATTCTAAATTCCTATAAGGATAAATGCACTGTTAATAATGAGTTGAATTTAAATTTTGAAATTTTTTTAGTAATCTCCATTGCCTCAATGCTATTTGAAATGATTTATATAGATTTAGTCTAAGAAATTACAACATAAGAAAAAGGAAATGCAATGGACTCTAATAAGAAGTTTGCCCACCCCCCTCAAGCGCAATATGCTCGACCTAATATTGAAACTTGCGATTGCTATTTATATTATTCTTCCACTAAATTGTATTGCATACAATTGAGTCCAATACATGTATTTTTGTTTATTTAACATTTTCAAATATTATGTTTTTCTCACCATTCAAATGTAATGACATTAGCAATAAATTTAAAAATCAAAACATTGCACTTTTTCAATTTTTAGAATTCTAAATTCCTATAGGGATAAATGCACTGTTAATAATTAGTTGAATTTAAATTTTAAAATTTTTTTAATTATCTTCTTTGCCACAATGCTATTTGAAATGATTTATATAGTTTTAGTCTAAAAACATACAACATAAGAAAAAGGAAATGCAATGGACTCTAATAAGAAGTTTCCCTACCCCTTCAAGCACAATATGCTCAACCTAATATTGAAACTTGCGATTGCTATTTATATTATTCTTCCACTAAATTGTGTTGCATATAATTGAGTCCAATACATATGTTTTTGTTTATTTAACATTTTCAAATATTATGTTTTTCTCACCATTCAAATGCAATGGCATTAGCAATAAATTTTAAAATCTAAACATTGCACTTTTTCAATTTTTAGAATTCTAAATTCCTATAGGGATAAATGCACTGTTAATAATCAATTGAATTTAAATTTTGAAATTTTTTCAGTATCTCTTTTGCCTCAATGCTATTTGAAATGATTTATATTTTTAGTCTAAAAATATACAACATAAGAAAAAGCAAATGCAAGGGACTCTAATAAGAAGTTTGCCCACCCCCTCAAGCGCAATATGCTCGACCTAATATTGAAGCTTGCGATTGCTATTTATATTATTCTTCCACTAAATTGTATTGCATACAATTGAGTCCAATACATGTATTTTTGTGTATTTAACATTTTCAAATATTATGTTTTTCTCACCATTCAAATGTAATGGCATTAGCAATAAATTTTAAAATCAAAACATTGCACTTTTTCAATTTTTAGAATTCTAAATTCCTATAGGGATAAATGCACTGTTAATAATGAGTTGAATTTAAATTTTGAAATTTTTTTAGTAATCTCCTTTGCCTCAATGCTATTTGAAATGATTTATATAATTTAGTCTAAGAAATTACAACATAAGAAAAAGAAATGCAATGGACTCTAATAAGAAGTTTGCCCACCCCCTCAAGCGCAATATGCTCAACCTAATATTGAAGCTTGCGATTGCTATTTATATTATTTTCCACTAAATTGTATTGCATACAATTGAGTCCAATACATATGTTTTTGTTTATTTAACATTTTCAAATATTATGTTTTTCTCACCATTCAAATGTAATGGCATTAGCAATAAATTTAAAAATCAAAACATTGCACTTTTTCAATTTTTTAATTCTAAATTCCTATGGGGATAAATGCACTGTTAATAATTAGTTGAATTTAAATTTTGAAATTTTTTTAATTATCTCCTTTGCCACAATGCTATTTGAAATGATTTATATAATTTTAGTCTAAAAATATACAACATAAGAAAAAGCAAATGCAAGGGACTCTAATAAGAAGTTTGCCCACCCCCCCAAGCACAATATGCTCGACCTAACATTGAAACTTGGGATTGCTATTTATAACATTCTTCCACTAAAGTGTAATTTATACAATTAAGTCTAATACTTATATTTTTGTGTATTTAACATTTTCAAATATTATGTTTTTCTCACCATTCAAATGTAATGGCATTAGCAATAAATTTTAAAATGAAAACATTGCACTTTTTCAATTTTTAGAATTCTAATTTCTTATAGGGATAAATGCACAGTTAATAATCAGTTGAATTTAAAATTTGAAATTTTTTTAGTTATCTCCTTTGCCTCAATGCTATTTGAAATGATTTATATAGTTTTAGTCTAAAAACATACAACATAAGAAAAAGGAAATGCAATGGACTCTAATAAGAAGTTTCCCACCCCCCTCAAGCACAATATGCTCAACCTAATATTAAAGCTTGCGATTGCTATTTATAATATTCTTCCACTAAAGTGTAATTTATACAATTAAGTCCAATACTTGTATTTTTGTCTATTTAACATTTTCAAATATTATGTTTTTCTCACCATTCAAATGCAATGACATTAGCAATAAATTTTAAAATCTAAACATTGCAATTTTCAATTTTTAGAATTCTAAATTCCTATAAGGATAAATGCACTGTTAAAAAAGAGTTAATTGAAATTTTGAAATTTTTTAATTATCTCCTTTGCCACAATGCTATTTGAAATGATTTATATACTTTTAGTCTAAAAATATACAACATAAGAAAAAGCAAATGCAAGGGACTCTAATAAGAAGTTTGCCCACCACCCTCAAGCGCAATATGCTCGACCTAACATTGAAACTTGGGATTGCTATTTATAACATTCTTCCACTAAAGTGTAATTTATACAATTAAGTCCAATACTTATATTTTTGTGTATTTAACATTTTCAAATATTATGTTTTTCTCACCATTCAAATGTAATGGCATTAGCAATAAATTTTAAAATCAAAACATTGCACTTTTTCAATTTTTAGAATTCTAAATTCCTATAAGGATAAATGCACTGTTAATAATCAGTTGAATTTAAATTTTGAAATTTTTTTAGTTATCCCCTTTGCCTCAATGCTATTTGAAATGATTTTTATAGTTTTAGTCTAAAAACATACAACATAAGAAAAAGGAAATGCAATGGATTCTAATAAGAAGTTTCCCACCCCCCTCAAGCACAATATGCTCCACCTAATATTGAAGCTTGCGATTGCTATTTATATTATTCTTCCACTAAATTGTATTTCATACAATTGAGTCCAATACATATGTTTTTTGTTTATTTAACATTTTCAAATATTATGTTTTTCTCACCATTCAAATGTAATGGCATTAGCAATAAATTTTAAAATCAAAACATTGCACTTTTTCAATTTTTAGAATTCTAAATTCCTATAAGGATAAATGCACTGTTAATAATCAGTTGAATTTAAATTTTGAAATTTTTTTAGTTATCTCCTTTGCCTCAATGCTATTTGAAATGATTTTTATAGTTTTAGTCTAAAAACATACAACATAAGAAAAAGGAAATGCAATGGACTCTAATAAGAATTTTCCCACCCCCCTCAAGCACAATATGCTCACCTAATATTGAAACTTGCGATTGCTATTTATATTATTCTTCCACTAAATTGTATTTCATACAATTGAGTCCAATACATATGTTTTTGTTTATTTAACATTTTCAAATATTATGTTTTTCTCACCATTCAAATGTAATGGCATTAGCAATAAATTTTAAAATCAAAACATTGCACTTTTTCAATTTTTAGAATTCTAAATTCCTATAGGGATAAATGCACTGTTAATAATTAGTTGAATTTAAATTTTGAAATTTTTTAGTTATCTCTTTGCCTCAATGCTATTTGAAATGATTTATATAGTTTTAGTCTAAAAACATACAACATAAGAAAAAGGAAATGCAATGGACTCTAATAAGAAGTTTGCCCACCCCCTCAAGCGCAATATGCTCGACCTAACATTGAAACTTGCGATTGCTATTTATATTATTCTTCCACTAAAGTGTATTTATACAATTGAGTCCAATATATGTATTTTTGTTTATTTAACATTTTCAAATATTATGTTTTTCTCACCATTCAAATGCAATGGCATTAGCAATAAATTTTAAAATCAAAACATTGCACTTTTTCAATTTTTAGAATTCTAAATTTCTATAGAGATAAATGCACTGTTAATAATGAGTTGAAATTGAAATTTTGAAATTTTTTTAATTATCTCCTTTGCCACAATGCTATTTGAAATGATTTATATAATTTTAGTCTAAAAATATACAACATAAGAAAAAGCAAATGCAAGGGACTCTAATAAGAAGTTTGCCCACCCCCTCAAGCGCAATATGCTCGACCTAATATTGAAGCTTGGGATTGCTATTTATATTATTCTTCCACTAAAGTGTAATTTATACAATTGAGTCCATACTTGTATTTTTGTGTATTTAACATTTTCAAATATTATGTTTTTCTCACCATTCAAATGCAATGGCATTAGCAATAAATTTTAAAATCTAAACATTGCACTTTTTCAATTTTTAGAATTCTAAATTCCTATAGGGATAAATGCACTGTTAATAATAAGTTGAATTTAAATTTTGAAATTTTTTTAATTATCTCCTTTGCCACAATGCTATTTGAAATGATTTATATAATTTTAGTCTAAAAATATACAACATAAGAAAAAGCAAATGCAAGGACTCTAATAAGAAGTTTGCCCACCCCCTCAAGCGCAATATGCTCGACCTAATATGAAGCTTGCGATTGCTATTTATATTATTCTTCCACTAAATTGTATTGCATACAATTGAGTCCAATACATGTATTTTTGTGTATTTAACATTTTCAAATATTATGTTTTTCTCACCATTCAAATGTAATGACATTAGCAATAAATTTTAAAATCAAAACATTGCACTTTTTCAATTTTTAGAATTCTAAATTCCTATAGAGATAAATGCACTATTAATAATCAGTTGAATTTAAATTTTAAAATTTTTTAGTTATCTCCTTTGCCTAAATGCTATTTGAAATGATTTATATAGTTTTAGTCTAAAAACATACAACATAAGAAAAAGGAAATGCAATGGACTCTAATAAGAAGTTTCCCCACCCCCTTAAACATAATATGCTCAACCTAATATTGAAACTTGTATTTTTGTGTATTTAACATTTTCAAATATTATGTTTTTCCCACCATTCAAATGCAATGGAATTAGCAATAAATTTTAAAATCAAAACATTGCACTTTTTCAATTTTTAGAATTCTAAATTCCTATAAGATAAATGCACAGTTAATAATGAGTTGAATTTAAATTTTGAAATTTTTTAATTATCTCCTTTGCCACAATGCTATTTGAAATGATTTATATAATTTTAGTCTAAAAATATACAACATAAGAAAAAGCAAATGCAAGGGACTCTAATAAGAAGTTTGCCCCCCCCTTAAGCGCAATATGCTCGACCTAATATTGAAACTTGCGATTGCTATTTATATAATTCTTCCACTAAATTGTATTGCACACAATTGAGTCCAATACATGTATTTTTGTTATTTAACATTTTCAAATATTATGTTTTTCTCACCATTCAAATGTAATGGCATTAGCAATAAATTTAAAATCAAAACATTGCACTTTTCAATTTTTAGAATTCTAAATTCCTATAGGGATAAATGCACTGTTAATAATCAGTTTAAATTGAAATTTTGAAATTTTTTTAATTATTCCTTTGCCACAATGCTATTTGAAATGATTTATATAATTTTAGTCTAAAAATATACAACATAAGAAAAGAAATGCAAGGACTCTAATAAGAAGTTTGCCCACCCCCCT
>JAIRCJ010000400.1:0-50620 GCA_020883675.1 Bruguiera gymnorhiza | reverse complement strand
CCTTGTGTGCGTTAGGTCCCTAAGCCACATCTTTGTGGGTTTTCCACATCAGTGGAGGGAGCTGGTGATGTGTCCTTTATGATTAAAGCTATGCAACAACAATTTGAGTGCATGAATACCAAATTTAATGTATGAGGAGAGGATGGAGGAACAAGCTAATACAATAGTAGAGTTGCAAAGGAGGTCTAGGGAATATGAGACTCCTAAAGCAAGCAGGCAGTTAAGATATGCCTATAACCATGAAGATGATGAATTTTACGATCAAACTACCGTGGTTAGAATTGCTAACAATAGAAGGGATCAGAGAGAAGTTGGGAGGCAAGACACATATGACCATAATTAGGTAGGTTAAAATGACAATTCCTCCATTCCAAGGTAAGAATGATCCTAATGCATACCTAGAATGGGAGAAGAAGGTTGATTTAATTTTTGATTGCCACAACTATTTCAAGGAGGAAAAGGTAAAGCTTGATGCAATTGATTTTTGTTTTTTTTTTTCGTTGATCCTTCTTTTTGTTTTTTTCCTTTTCTTTTCCCAACACTAAAAAATAGTAGAATACTTAGATACAACAATTGGAATTAAGTAGCACGTTTTTTATAGTTATGAGCTTAAACAAACAAGCAAAGAGAGAAGAATTGCAAACAAATAGATTTTTGCATTTGAATGGTAATCCATATAATAGACAAACTAAACAGAAATAAATAAAGCATAAAGTAGAAAATTGAAGAGTGAGTAGATTCAGACCTGATTAGAGTCAGGTCTGATACCAACTGATGTAGAAAACCCAAAAAGAATGTGGCTTTAGACCTAATGCACACAAGGAATCAAAGAACAACCAAAGAAAGCTAAATCAGAGTTCCATAACACAAACCCTAGACCCAACATTCGAAGGAACATGAACTAGGGTATTTAAGAAGGATATGGAGCCACACTCCTTGGAAGAACTCATTCACACCAAATAATCTTAAAAATAACTTTTATAACCATAACAAATATTATACCCATATGCAACAGATATGTCTTTACACCCTTAGTATTAGGAATCCATTCAATTCCATCAAACATTTGTAAGCCTTGTAATGATTAGCTTTTCTTACAAATATTTTGGTTCAATTTCTAAAATAATGTGATTATCTTATTTCTTCCTAACAAGGCTCCTCCTTATATTACAAGACAACTTGATACAAAATGATATTGAAAATAACTTTATTGTCTCCAACAAATAATATATTCATTGCAACAAGCACATCCATACACGTTTGGTAATCTAAATCCATTGAATTCCATCAAACAAAAGATTCATTGGTCATTATTAGCTTTTCTTACAAGTATGCAATGGTTCAATTCCTAAATAATGAGACCGTCCTTTCATTTCTTCTTAACAAAGCCCCACCTTTCCTTGGAAGAACTCATTCACACAAAATGATCCTCAAACTAACTTTTGTGCCCACAATAAACATTATATTTATTGCAACAAGCACATTTGAAAGCCTTTGTGACTCTAAATCCATTCAATCCCATCAAACAAAGGAGTTTTTTTTATAATAATTAGCTCTTCTAATAAGTATTTTTGGTTCAATTGTAGAATAATGGGACTGTCTCTTCATTTGTTCTTAACAAGGCTCCTCATTTTTCATTGTAAGGTCTCATCCATACCAAATGATCTTAAAATTAACTTTGTGTCTACAATGAACAACACATTCATTGTAATAAGTACATTTATAGATCCTTAGTACTCTTAATCCATTGAATTTCATCAAACAAAGGATTCAGTCAGATTCTTAGAGCCACACATCCAGCATTAAAATAGTGACCAATTTTACAATTGTGGTGAATTCAACAAATGGGGCGAATTCAAGCTTGAAAGAGGGTCAAGATATTATTAATATAATTGGAGTACTTAATGAGTCAAAGTTAAGTAATAAAATCTACTCTTAAGTAGGAGTTTGTTATAAAGTAGTAGTTTGTTATAAAATAAGAGTTTATAATAAAATAAGAGTGTTCCTATCTTTTAAAAGTATATCATTGTCTCTACTTTTAGGGTTTTTAGGGTTGTTATTTTAGCTTATAAATAGGCTTAATTTCATTGTTAAGGGAGTAGGCAATTGATGTAGCCCGCATCACTGTGTCTTTTACAACAAGCCCTTATTGGAAAGTTCCACAATGTTCACTTAGCCAAGAAGATCAATTCACATTCAAACTCATCAGTCTTCTCAACAAGTTAATAATCAACAAAATTGTCATCATGACTTTGTCATTTCTTGTACATTGAAAATATTTTTTTGATAATTTTTTTAATCAGCTCCTAGTTCATAGGCTTGATTTGAGTCTTTTCATTATCTCCTATTTTGCTTTAGAAAGCAATCAATATTATGTAGAAAATTGACTTGATTGGATGGCCTTGGGCATTCTTTTAAACCTCAAAGAGTTCATACCCATAAAATCATAGAAGAGTTTTCACTACATGCCTGAAGAGTCAGAGCTTTTCAATGTCTACATCCTTACAGAGTTGTAGCCATCAATGTAGAAGAATTGATGCCCCACCAACTTTATTGGAAGCCTAGAAGAACAACCATTGAAGTCCCTTCTCATTTTCAGGTTCAAACTAGTTATGTTTCATTCACTTCTTCTCCCAAATGGATAACTTTGCAATGCTTATCTGCAAAAACTCAAAATATGAAAGTTGTAGATCTACAAGTCCTTGTTTGTTTGCAATTGGCATTACTCCATTATGACCTATCAATTGAGAGATACGGCCATTTTCTTGACAACATGCAGAACTAAAATTGCTGCTCAAATTTCTACAAGTCACTCTCCCAATCCTTTTTATTATTATTATTATTTTTGACTTAATCCCTAAGCCTTTGGCTACATCAGCAATTATGTGAAATGAAAAGTCAGGATTTTCTCCTTTAATTCTTTTAAGAACTAAAGAACATATTGAGAACTGAAATTGCCGCTCGAATTTCTAGAAGTCACTCTCCCAATCCTTTTTTTTATTATTTTTGACTTAATCCTCGAGCCTTTGGCTACATCAGCAATTATGTGAATTGAAAAGTTAGGATTTTCTTCTTTAATTCTTTTAAGAACTAAATAACATATCAAGAACTGAAATTGCTGCTCGAATTTCTACAAGTCACTCTCCCAATCCTTTTTTTATTATTTTTGACTTAATCCTTGAGCCTCTGGCTACATCAGCAATTATGTGAATTGAAAAGTCAAAATTTTCTCCTTCAATTCTTTTAAGAACTCTTCTTATGGTGTTCAACCTAACTTATCACTCCCAAATTTGTTCTTTTCTAAAGTGTGACATCCATATCCTTCTTTATATCTTAAGTTCACATTCCTTTAAATATTGGGTTGAGGGTTTGTATGATTGAAATCAAATTAGCTTTCTCAGGTTCTTGTTTGGTTCCCTATGCATGTTGGATCTCAAAGTCCTATCCTTGGGGTTTCACATTAGTTGGTATCAGAGCTTGGCCTTAAATCAAGTTTGCTTATCCAAATTTGGGTTTTTCTATTATTCTTTTTCTTGGATACATTCTATACCTCTTTTCTTGTCTTTAAATTCATGCAAAAAATAAAAAATAAAATAAAGAAAAAAAAGAAATAGATAAGAAGAAAAGAAAAAAAAAAGAAAAGGAAATATTGCAATTAATTTCTTCCTATTTGAAAAGTATAACCTATTTAATTAGGTCAAAAGGAGATAGAGACCTTACTTCCTTTTAATTGGACATCTAACAAAATAAGGAAATCCTAAATTAAAGAAGTAGACCTTATTGCTTTCCAATTCCTACAAGGATTCACATCTAATTATTCTCTATGTATTATGATTTAACTTATTGGTTTCTTTTAACCCACAACCTTTATCCATTATACTTCCTCAATTTCTTTGACTTTGATTTGTTGGAATTAGTTAGTTACAAGGTGACTTTGATTAAGGTTTAGTTCACTAAAGAATTAAGAGAGAAAATTTGAGTGGCAAAAGGCAAGAGTGTAAACACTTTTTGAGAAACACATATTGAAGAGTGTAAACATAAGGGTTTGCAACACCATTTTTTAGTGAATCACATAAAGGAGTATTTTGTAAGGTATCCTAGCCATTTTCTACAAAATTAACACTATATCTTCCAAAGACAAAGATGGAACTGAGAAGGAAGGTGGTAATGTGTCATTCATCATTTGATGTGGAAAACCCTAAAAAGACATATTGTAGAGCTTACAAGGAGGTGCTTATTTATAGGCTACAATAGCAATACTAAAAAGGCATAAATTCCTATTTAGGACAAATCTTTATTTAGGAGAAACACTTATCTAGGACAAATTCTTATATAGAAAACTTTCACTTTTATAACAATCACTTATTTAGTAATAAAAACCTTAGAGATGATGGATGGAAAGGCTTTAAGGAATACAAGAGGTCCACTATACATTTCAAAAGGCCCAATGATATGAGTTAGAGCCAAAAAGATAAAAGAAGTACTAAATGGGCTAATTGAGGACATTTAAGCTAACCCAACTACAAATGGTGCGAATTCAAGTTTAGAAGAGAGTCAAGGCCTTATTAATATGATTGGGGTACTTAATTGGTCAAGACTAAGTAATAGCTTTCACTCCTAAATAGGAGTTTATCCGAATTAAATAAATGATTATATGAAAGTGAAAGTTTTATGTGTAAGAATTTGTCCTAGATAGAAATTCCTCTTAAATAAGGATTTGTCCAAAATAAGAATTTATGCCTTTTTAGTATTGCTTTCTTAGCCTATAAATAGGCACCTCCTTATAAGATTTGGAACATCAAACAACTTTGAGAGAAATAAAAAGTAAGGGTTTTCTCTTTCAGTTCTTTCAAGAACTAATGAACTTATCAAGAGGTACCTCTTCTTGTAGCATTCAACTAAACATATCACTCCCAATTCCTTTCTTTTTTGGAGTGTGGCATTCATATCCTTCTTAAATACCATAAGTTCATGTTCCTTTGAATGTTGGGTTTGTGTTATTAAAGTCTGATTTAGCTTTTTTTAATAGTCATTGATTCCTTGTGTACTTTGGGTCACTAAGCCACATTCTTTGGGGTTTTCCACATTAGTTAGTATTATAGCCCGACTCTAAATCAGGTTGGATCAACTAATTCTTTAATTTGCTGCCTTGTGATTTATTAATTTCTATTTAGTTTTTCTATTAAGCACATCACTATTCAAATGCGTTAATCTATCCATTTGCAATCCTTCTCACTTTGCTCATTTGTTTGAGATCATAACTATAAAAAAATGTGATGATTTTAATTCCAATTGTTGTCTCCAAGTATTTTACCATTATTTTGTGTTCAGCAAAAGAAAAAGAAAAAACAAGAGGAACAAAAAAAAGGCATCAAATTCAAGTTATTGATAAAATTTAAATAGTTTGGTCATATTGACCATAATAATAATATAATTTTCTTGCTCAACTCCAATTGTATTATCTATTTTCTTGTTATGCCATCCAAGTTTGTCCTCTAGTTTAACCCTCTATCTTGATTTTTGTGAGTTTAGTTCATTAAATTTGTTTGCCTTGATATCCCTTTTCATTTTTTTGACTCCTTGTTCTCCAATTAGTTTAATTCTACACCATTTATCTTCTTTTGCTCAAAACCAATCCTATTGATTTAACTTGTTTAGTTCTTTAAAAAGCTGAAAGAGGAAATTTGAGTAGTAAAAGGCAAGAGTGGAAGTTCAAATTAATAAAAAAACATAAACATAGTGTAAACACAAAGGAGTATGACATCTTTTCTTTTGAGTGAAACATGTGAGGGAGTATTTTGGGTAGAAGTAATACTATGACTTCCTAAGACAGAGGTGTAGCTCAGGAGGGAGTTAGTGATGTGTCCTTCATGATCAAAGCTATGCAATAACAATTTGAGTGCATGAATACCATATTTGATGATATAAGGGAGAGGATGGATGAGTAAGCTAATACAATAGCAGAGTTCCAAAGGAGGCATGGGAACTATGAAGCTCCTAATGCAAGAAGGCAATTGAGACAAGCTTATGACCATGAAGATGATGAATTTGACAATTGTACTACTATGGTTAGAAATGCCAACAATAGAAGGGATCAAAGAGATTTTGGGAGGTGAGGCACCTATGAACTACAACACTACGTGAAATTAGAAGACATAGTGCACACGACAATAAAAGTTGATAGACAACTTAAATGAAAGGGTTCCACATAGTTTGGCCAGAATTTGGGTTCTACCTCATCTTAGAACCCTAATTGGAGTAAAAGGGATGAGAAGGTTGATTGCAAGTCCAAAATGGAGTTATCCACGAGCAAGACTGTGGGTTCTAGCAAGGAAGCAAGTAATTATGATCCCCAACCAAGTAGTAATAGAGATGTTAAATATTTGAGGTGTTTGGAAAAGGGTCACATTGCATCTCAATATCCAAATAAGCATGCAATGATCCTCAAAGGTGATGATGACATTGAAACTACAAGTGAGTCAGATGATGATTCCATGCCATCATTAGGGATGAAAGTGATGGAGAGGAGTATTTGGTTAATGGTGTAGCTTACATCACAAGGCGAGCAATGAATGTGAAAGTGAAGGAAGCAAATAAGGTGCAATGAGATAACTTCATATGTCTCGTCAAAGATAAGGTATGTAGTATGATTGTTGATGGTGAGAGTTGCATTAATGTAGTTAGCACAACTATGGTTGAAAAGCTAAATTTACCTACTATGAAGCATCCTTATATGGCTTAGTTTTCAAAGCTATTTTCCACTCATCTCGCTCTCTTATCCTAATCTAGTGATATCCACTTTTCAAATCAATTTTAGAAAAGACACATGAACCATGCAGTTTATCCAACATGTCATCTAACCTACGTATGGGTGACATGGAATCATCATCTAATTCACCTGCAGTTTCAACATCACCGTTACCTCTCAAGATCATTGCACACTTATTTGGACATTTAGATGCAATATGACCCCTACCTAAACACTTAAAACATTTAACATCTCTATTTCTTCTTGGTTAAAGGTCAAAATTACCTAACTCCTTGCCAGAACCCATATTCTTGCACTTGGATAGCTCAACTTTGGGCTTATAATTGGCCTTCTTGTCCCTTTTACTCCAATTCAGCTTCTAAGATGAGGTAGAACCTAAGTTCTCCCTAAACCATGTGGAACCCTTTCATTTAAGTTGTCTTTCAACTTTCATTGTCATGTGCACCCTGTCTTCTAATTCCAAGTAGTGTTACAACTTAACCACATTGGCTATGTCTTTATTAACCCTTGTAGAAATTGAGCCATGGTTGCCTCTTTATCATCTTCTACATTCGCCTTAATCATGACAATTTCTATCTCCTTGTGGTTGTCCTTCACAATTTCAGTGCCTTGAGTAAGCCCTTGCAGCCTTTGATACAACTCTTGTAATAGTAATTAGGGACAAACCTCCTCCTTATGATAGCCTTCATCTCCACCTATGTATCAATAGGCCACTCACAATTCCTTCTTTTAGTCAAAACAAGTTGATCCCACCAAATAATAGCATAATCAGTAAATTCAACGACAACAAACTTTACCTTTTCCTCCTTGAAATAGTTGTGGCAGTCAAAAATCAATTCAACCTTCTTCTCCCATTCTAGGTATGCATCAAGATCATTCTTGCCTTAGAATGGAGGAATTGTCAATTTAATACTACCCAAATCACAGTCATAGGTCCCTTGCCTCCCAAAATCACTTTGATACCTTCTATTGTTGGTTGTTCAATCATCAAATTCGTTATCTTCTACATAATCTTCTTGGTCATAGGCTCATCTCAATTGCCTTCTTACATTAGGAGCCTTATAGTTCCCATGCCTCATTTGCAACCCTAGTATTGTCTTAGCTTGCTCCTCCATCTTCTCCTTCATATCATTAAATATGGTATTCATGTGCTAAAATTATTGTTGAATAGCTTTGATCATAAAGGACACATCATTAACTCCCTCCTGAGTTGCACCTTTGTTTATGGAAGTCATAATATTACTTCTACACAAAATGATTAGGATATCTCACAAACACTCCCTTGCCCCACATTTTTCACTTAAAAGAAGAGGTGTCACACTCCTTGTGTTTTACTTTTTTATGGTTTTTTCTTAATAAGAATTTGTGCTCTTGCCTTTTACCACTCAAATTTCCCCTTTCAACTCTTTAAGGAACTAAATAAACTAAATCAAGAGGATTGATTTTGAACATAATAAGATAAATGATATAGAATTGAATAAATTGGAGAACAAGGAGTCAAAAAAAAATGAAAAAAGATATCGAGGAAAACAAATTTAATGAATTAAACTCACAAAAATCAAGATAAAGGATTAAACCTAGAGGACAGACTTGAATGACATAATAAGAAAATAGATGGCAAAATTGGAGTTTAGTAAGAAAACTATATAATTATTATGGCCAATATGACTAAACTATTTAACTTTTATCAATAACTTGAATTTGATGCTTTTTTTTATTCCTCCTTTTTTTATTTTTTTATTTTTACTCAACACAAAAAAAAAAATTAGTAGAATACTTAGAGACAACAATTAGAATTAAAATTAGCACATTTTGTTGATAGCTATGATCTAAAAACACTAATGCGAAAAACCCCAAAAGGACATGGCTTAGGGACCCAACGTACATAAGGAATCAAAGAACAACCAGGAAAGTTAAATTAGAGTTTAATGACACAAACCCTAGACCTAACATTTAAAGGAGCACAAACCTAAGGTATTTAAGAAGGATATGGATGCCACACTCTAGAAAAGAAAGGAATTAAGAGTGATAAGTCAATTTGAATGTTAAAAGAAGAAGTACCTCTTGATAAGTTCTTTAGTTCTCAAAAGAACTAAGGGAGAAAAACCCTTACTTTCTATTTCACTCAAAATTATTTGTTTTTCTAAAGCTTACAAAAGATGCCTAATGATGTGGAAAATCCCAAAAAGACGTGGCTTAGGGACCCAATGCACATAAGGAATTAAAGAACAACCAAGAAAGCTAAATCAGAGTTTAATAACACAAACCCTAGACCTAAAATTTGAAGGAACATGAACCTAGGGTATTTAAGAAGGATATAGATGTCACACTCTAGAAAAGAAAGAAATTAGGAGTGATAAGTCAATTGGAATGTCACAAGAAGAAATACCTCTTGATAAGTTCTTTAGTTCTCAAAAGAATCAAGGGAGAAAAATCCTTACTTTATATTTTACTCAAAGTTGTCTGATCAATTGTTTGATCTTATTTTTCAGAGCTTACAAGGGGTGCTTATTTATAAGCTAAGATAGCAATCCTAAAGAGGCACAAATTCCTACTTAGGACAATTCCTTATTTAGGGAGAATTCCTATATAAAGACAAATTCTTACACAGAAAATAAACTCCTAATTTGTAGTGATTGCTATTACTTAATCCTAACTCTTTAAGTACTCCAATGATATTAATAAGGCTTCGACTCTCTTTCAAGTTTGAATTCGCACCATTTGAAGCTTGGTTGGCCTGAATGTCCTTAATCAACCTATTTAGTGCTTCTTTCATTTTTCTGGCTCTAGCTTGTGTTATTGAGCCTTTTGGAATGCGCAATGGACCTCTTGCATCCATTGAAGCTCTAGCCATGTTATTGGGCCTTTTGGAATGTGCAATGGACCTCTTGATCCATTAAAGCTCTAACTTGTGTTATTAGGCCTTCTAGAATGTGCAATGGACCTTTTGCATCCATTGAAGCCTTCCACCCATTGTCTTTACAGTTCTCATCACCTATTTATAGGCTAAGATAGCAATCCTAAAAAGGCATAAATTCTTACTTAGGACATATCCTTATTTAGGAGGAATTCTTATCTAGGGAAAAATTCTTACACAAACAATAAACTCCTATTTAGGAGCGAAAGATATTACATAATTTGACCCATCAAGTATTCCAATTATATTAATTAGGCCTAGACTCTCTTTCAAGCTTGAATTCACACCATTTAAAGCTTGGTTGGCCTAAATGTTCTCAATCATCCCATTTAGTGCTTCTTTAATCTGTTAGGCTTTAGCTTGTGTTATTGGGTCTTCTAGAATGTGCAATGGACCTCTTGCATCCATTGAAGCTCTAGCTTATGTTATTGGACCTTTTGGAATGTGCAATGGACCTCTTGTATCCATTAAACCTCTACCTCATGTTGTTGGGCCTTTTGGAATGTGCAATGGACCTCTTACATCCATTGAAGCCTTCCACCCATCATCTCTACGATTCTCATCACCTATTTATAGGCTAAGATAGCAATCCTAAAGAGGCACAAATTCCTACATAGGACATATCCTTATTTAGGAGGAATTCTTATGTAGAGAAAAATTCTTACACAGACAATAAACTCCTATTTAAGAGCAAAAAGATATTACTTAACTTGACCCATTAAGTATTTCAATTTTATTAATTAGGCGAGGACTCTCTTTCAAGCTTGAATTCGCACCATTTAAAGCTTGGTTGGCTTGAATGTCCTCAATTAGCCCATTTAGTGCTTCTTTAATCTTTTCGGCTTTAGGTCTTGTTATTAGGCCTTTTGGAATGTGCAATGGACCTCTTGCATCCATTGAAGCTCTAGCTCATGTTGTTGGGCCTTCTAGAATGTGCAATGGACCTCTTCCATCCATTGAAGCCTTCCACCCATCATCTCTACAGTTCTCATCATTCCCCCTTTCCTCGAAAGGATTCGTCCTCAAATCATCACTTACATCAAAAGGGGAAAGATCAGAAACATTAAATGTGCACTCACATTATACTCACTAGGAAGGTCCAACTTATAAGCATTGTCATTAATTCGTGCTACAACTTGAAAGGGACCATCTCCTCTAGGTTATAGCTTTGAACGCCTCTGAGTTAGGAACCGTTCTGTGCATATATGCACCCAAACCCAATCACCTAGTTTAAACACTACCTTTTTTCGTCCCTTGTTGACATAAGATGCGTATTGCTCAGTTCATTTTTCAATATGTTGTCGCACCTTCTCATGCAAATTTTTTATCATGTCAGCCTTGCATTCACCATCTAAGCTGGCATACTCATTAATAGGTATAGATACCGAATCCAAAGCAGTCAACAGATTAAAACCATATACAATTTCAGATGGAGAGTACCTAGTAGCAGAATGAACACTCCTATTATACGCAAACTCAACATGTGGTAAACAATCTTCCTATGTTTTCAAATTTGTTCGAATAATAGCACGCAAAAGAGTAGAAAGAGTTTGATTAACCACCTTAGTCTGCCCATCAGTTTGTAGATAACAAGTAGTTGAAAACAATAGCTTAGTACCTAACTTACCCCACAAAGTCTTCTAGAAGTAGCTTAAGAACTTTGTATCCCAATTTGAAACAATGCTTCGTGGCTTGTCATGCAAACGTACTACTTCTCTAAAGAATAAGTTAGCCACATTGTTTACATCATCAGTTTTATGGCATAGGATGAAGTGTGCCATCTTTGAAAATCTATCAACAACAACAAATACAGAATCCCTACCCCTTTTTGTTTGTGGCAATCCTAGTACAAAGTCCATAGATAAATCAACCCAAGGATGACTAGGTATGGGTAAAGATGTATACAAGCCATGGGGTAAAAGTCTAGATTTAACCTATTTGCATGTTATGCATTTCTCACATATCCTCTCAACATCTCGTTTTATGCATGGCCAAAAGAAATGTTCATTTAGGACATCTAGGGTTTTCCTAACTCTGAAATGACTCATTAGACCACCCTTAATTGGCCCACATTTTTGTGCTTGGATATCTCGGCTTTGGACTTGTAACTGGCCATCTCATCCCTTTTACTCTAATTTGGCTTCCAAATGAGGTAGAACCCAAATTCTGCCCAAACCATGTGGAGCCCTTTCATTTAAATTGCCTTTCAACTTGCATTGCCATGTGCACCATGTCTTCTAATTCCACATAGTGTTGAACTCAACCACAGTTGCTATGTCCCTATTTAGCCCTTGTAGAAATCAAGTCATGGTTGCCTCTCTATCTTCTTCTACATTCACCCTAATCATGGTAATCTCCATCTCTTTGTGGTAGTCCTCCATACTTTCAGTGCCCTGAGTGAGCCCTTGCAGCCATTGGTACAACTCCTTGTAATAGTGATTAGGGACAAACCTCCTTCTCATCATAGCCTTCATCTCCTCCCATGTATCAATAGGCTGCTCATGATTCTTTTTCCTAGTTAAACCAAGTTGATCCCACTAAGTAATAGCATAATTAGTAAATTCAACTGCAGCAAGCTTTACCTTTTTCTCCTTGGAATAATTGTGGTAGTCAAAAATTAATTCAACCTTCTTCTCCCATTCTAGGTATGCATCAAGTTCATTCTTACCTTGGAATGGAGGAATTGTCATTTTAATACTGCCCAAATTATGGTCATAGGTGCCTTGCCTCCCAAATTCTCTCTGATCCCTTTTATTGTTAGCAGTTCTAACCATAGTAGTTTGATCATCAAATTTATCATCTTCTACATCATCTTCATGGTCATAGGCATGTCTCAACTGCCTCCTTGCTTTAGAAGTCTCATATTCCCCAGGCCTCCTTTGTAACTTTGCTATTGTATTAGCTTACTCCTCCATCCTCTCCCTCATGTCATCAAATCTGGTATTCATACGCTCAAATTGTTGTTGCATATCTTTGATCATGAAGGACATATCACCAGCTCCCTTCTAAGCTGCACTTTTGTTTTTGGACATCATAGTATTACTTTTACACAAAATAATTAGGATACCTTACAAAACACTCCCTCACATATTTCACTCAAAAGAAGGTGTTACACTCCCTCGTGTTTACACTCTTTGTGGCTTTTTTTATATGAACTTTCACTCTTGCCTTTTACCACTCGGATTCCCCTTTCAGCTCTATAAAGAACTAAACAAAGTAAATCAAGAGCATTGTCTTTGAACAAAATAAGATAAATAGCATAGAATTAAACAAATTTGAGAACAAGGAATCAAAAATGAAAATGGATATCAAGGCAAACAAATTTAATGAACTAAACTCACAAAAATCAGGATAGAGGTAGTTAAACATAAAGGACAAACTTAGGTAACAAAACATGAAAATAGATGGCAGAATTGGAGTTGAGTAAGAAAACTTTATTATTATTTTGGCCAATAGGACCAAACTGTTAACTTTATCAATAACTTGAATTTGATGTTTTCTTTCTTTTGTTCTTCTTCCTTCTTTTTCTCTTTTCTTTTTTTTTTTTCCGTACTCGTCATCTCTATAGTTCTCATTAGAAGATTCTCTCTTGATAAAGAAGGCTAATCAAGAGTAATAACTTTGTTATTCAATTGACTTCAATGGGTTTGGAATACCTAATAAAGAATAAGATACATCTTATAATTTAATACTTGTTTAGTGTGGACATTTATGTACATGATTACTCTGTGTGAATGACTCCTTGAAAGGAAAGGATAATCCTTGTTAGCAACAAATGAAGTGATAACATCATAAGGCAATGTACCATTCTATCCAAGTAGGAAATGATAATCAGGAAAAATGACTCCTTAGTTTGATGTAATTCAATGGATTCAAATAACCTAATGTGTATTAACGTGTATGTCATAATGAAATCAATATTCAGTCTAGACATGGATGTTATTTACATGATCATTTTGTTTGATTCTAAGGAGTCTTTCATAAAAGGAATCTTGAACAAAACTTATATGTCTACATAAATCTGGCATTTCATCATGAGATGCACGTTATTATGTCATAGGTGGTCCAAATCTATTGAACTCCATCAAATAAAGGAGTCATTGTTCTTGATTAGCTTTCTTTGTTGAAAGATAATTATTTTTGCTTGAAATGTGAAACCATCACCCAACTCCTTGGTGATGATGTCTTACTTCTCTATACAAGGAATTATTTACCCAAAATAATCATGCAATTAACATCCATCTCACACCAAACATTAATTTCATTATGATATACACATCAATACAACTTGGATAGCAAAAACAATTTAAGCTATAGCAAACCATTATAACTAAACACAAAGAGATAAACATTAGGAATTTGATTTCACTATACACATTAATTCTATGTCTTCAATAATCATCAATTCAATTTTAAGGTTTGTTCTCTCATAGTATGATAATTTCATTGGTGTCGGACTATAATCAAATGAACCTAATCATTAAACTACCTTGGCATCTGGCTCGTTTAATGACTAAAAACTTGTTAAACCCATGAGAATGATAAAAGCCAATATCCTATCTTACATTGGCATTTGCATTAATAAGAATTAATTCATCCAAAAGTGTACAGATAACATGTGAATATGGTGTCTTCTTTAGTTGTGTCTCATATAATCCACTAAGTTCATATTGAATATAGATAATATAGATGATACAAAACTCAATATGGAATTAGGCACAATCATCGAAACTAAAATATTGAAGTAATTTAGAATACAAGCACAAGATAAAGAAATTTTGTATAGGTTACATCAAATTCCTAGATCTGCATTTAGTTCATAAACATCATGGAAAAACACATGAAACAAACAACATGGCAGAAAAATTAATTTCAAAAGAACCTCTCTCTTTTCCAGCCCAACTTCACATTTGCCTCTAACTTTCGTTATGAAATTAAAGAAAAACAAGAATTACAAAGTTTTTTAAGATGTCTGAATTATATCTTAGAATTTTATGAAGAATTAGTTTATGATGCTAAGTCTTTGTTTGATAGGTTATAGAAAAATCCTCTTAAGTGGATGGTAAAACATATGAAAGCAATTCAAAAAATAAAATTAAAAATAAAAACTATCATGTTTAAATATTCCCTATCTTGATGCTTTTAAAATAGTTGAAACTGATATATCATATAGGAGTTATGGAAGAATCCTTAAACAAAGGATTAATTTAAAAGAATAATTAGTTTGTTTCACTTTAAGAGTCTAAAGAGGAGTTAGAGTTAGTTATTTTACTATTAAAAAATAAATATTAGCAATTATGTTATGTAGTAAAAAATTTGAAAGTGATTTGTTAAATCAAAAATTCCTTTTAAGGATAGATTGTAAAGTAGTAAAAAATGTCATTGGTTAAGATGTTAAAAGTATTATTTCTAAACAAATTTATGTGAGATGATAAAAAATACTTTCTATATTTGATTTTGAGATTAAGTTTATTAAAGGAAATTCTATTTTTTTACTAAATTTTCTAACTTTTGAATTTTTGTAGGGAATTAAGATATGAGTAAAAGGCTTTTCATAAAAAGGCCTCAATCCCCGACAAAATCAGTTAATTCACCAGCTAAAGATGCAAAAGTAAGAAGTTGATAAAATTTGTGATAAAGCTTATGAGCAAACTTTGGATAAATCTATTACATATATTTTAATTCCAAAGAACATAGATTTTTTTATATGTCATTGAAAATAATTATACTCAACTTAGATCTAAAGAGGTCACATATTTTTATTTTGGAGATGATACGTATTCTTACAATAACATGAAGAATTGCTTGTATGGTTATTGAACTTATAAGAAAAGGATCTAAAACTGAATTTGATTATGGCTTCAGAGATTGAGCCTATACCAAATTCAAGATAAAGAAAATTCTTTATCCAGAAGATTGGAAAGGGGATTTATTTGGCTATAAAGAGTTGGAAGAATGGTTGAAGGCTAAAACCTATAATTATTTTGATTATATCAATACATGGGAAAAAAACCTTATTGTATGAAAATAGGTAAAGGAAATTTACTGGGTTTGTTCAAATACATCTTTTGAATGATTCAAAAAGATTTCCAATTTGGTTTAAAACTTGGTTTTTCAAGTGGGGTTTACATCATTTAACCCTACCCTATAAAGTCAGAAGTGTTTTTGTATAGTTTGTGAAACAAATGAAGAGGTTAAAAACCCATTGTTAATGTTTGCAACCTAGTATCATGTTCCATGGATTATTAAATGGGACTACATCATTATAGTTAAAGAAGTTAATGTCTTAGATGTTGACATTAAAGAAAGTCAAAAACTAGACTTTACCTTTCTTAACCCATGAATAGAAAAAAGTGATAACCATAATGGTATAGTCCCATTTGATATTAAAACTGAAGGATTTGATATGATGCTTACTTCAAAAAATCTAATTCTTATTTATATGATACACTGTAAGGTTATGAATATCACTATCTCTGAAATTAAAGAAATTTCAGTAAAATATATGGATAAAGGGACTACTACATTATTTTTGACTAATATGTAAAAATCTAATGCTACAGTTCCTAAAACAATTGCTTGGAATTAGGTTAAATTACCTAAAAAATGGACACTACAAAAGGTCATTGAACCTATTAAACAACTTAATAGACAAATGGAAGAAGTAATTAAATTTAAAAATGGAGATGTCCAAATCTAATTTATTCCATCTAGAAATGTGAGGTTAAACCTCTAAAAAGGAGGAGAAAAGGTTAATCTTAGATTCTTTACCTCTTCAGTACTAGTCATTTAGCTGGAAGGAATTAGAAGAACAAGTAAGCAGGCCTATTAACCTCGGTATAGAGTTGACTTATCTTCCTTAATTTCTGCTTTTGTGGTTAATGAACCACTAGAAACATTTAGTCAAACATCTAGGCCTAAGTCTCCTTTTTTCTTTGATATGGGATATCAAGATGAAGATAGGAGTCTCTATGTCCTTGAGGTTGTTAATAAGGTGGATGAAAAGGTACAAGAATTATTTGACTCTCTTAAAAATACTTAAAAAGAAATTTTTTTATGACCTTTAATGAAAAGGAATGAGAAGTATGATATGAACATGATAAGATATATACAAATGGTATGACAGCTATAGATATTTTCACTTATTTGGAAAAGGTCTACAAATTCAAGAAAAAATTTTTCCCAAATTTTTCTACCCTAGAAGAATGTATGGTCCTTGAAAAGCATATCAAGAATATATTAAGAGAAAAGGAAAAAGAGTTATTACTATTCACCCACCTGCACTTAATTTATGTGTTAAGATAGTGGATCGTAAGGTTATAACTTTACCATATAAAGCAAAACCCTCTACCAATGCCATTATGGAGTAAGAAAATTATACTAATTTTTATCTTCAATTTATAGGAAATTAGTTTAATAGAGTTGAATAAAAGATTGAAGAAGTAAGTTAGAGAGCTTTAAGATCTCTGGTTAAATCCATGTCATCAAAAGAAATAAATGACAACATGTTAGGTAAAAATCCTAAAAAAATAGAATTAGTCGATGAAATAATTACAAGGTTAAAAAATCTTAGATTAAAAAAAAATGATGCTTCTGTATTAGGAGAAAAATAACAACTTACAGAAGAAGAATTAGAGGCTAAGGATTATGTGGATAAAATTTAGGAAATATTTTAATTTGAATAGAATCTAGTTCGAAAAGATTCATCACCTTCTTATAAGAAGGAAAGTATGAAAATAAAAAAAATGACTTTTAATAGTCCCCAAAAAATTATATTATAGTTTACCAACCCCAGTTGACCTCTTAGAAGAGGAACAATTTGAGTATAATTACATATAATATAATGGAAATAACATCGTAGAATAAAATTTGGATGGAATGTCAAAAAATTAGATTCTCATTCTACTCCATTATATGATGATATTTGCTACCACTGCAAAATTTAAAAGAGGTAATTCAAACTCTCAAATGGGAAGATTAATAGTAAATGGTTTTACTTGATGACTTAAAAGCTAGTGAAATTTTTACTTATCAAATGAAATTAAATCCTAGATATTTAATACTACAAAAATAGATTAAGGGATGTAGCTAGCTGATAGTATTAATATACTGATTTATATAATTACTAACCATTTTATTGGTACAACTTCCTTATTAGTAAACAAAACGTATAAACAACTCATTAATTTGAGATGCTCAAATTTGTCTTACCTTAGGTGGTATAAAGATGTGTTCCTTTAAAAAATTTTTACCATAAAGGACAATTAGAGTATATTTTGAAAAGAAAAAGTTTTATTTAGATTACCTATGTTATTTGTTGAAATGGTAAAAAATAGTTTAAAATCCTATCATGGATGAGGTATTGATTACTCTAGTTATATTTATAGATAATTAATTGTAGAAATTGTTGTAGAAGGAATTGAACTCTATAATGAGATAAAACTACATAGGTAATTACCTAATGAAAAAATATAGAGTAAAAAGGCTCTCAAAGACATCTGTAAATAGATGGGTTATCTATTTATGAGATATTCTAAAAAATAGAGAAGAAAGTGTTATAAACCCATACTTCAAAAGAAATTCTTTTATAAAAGGAAAAGTCAAATGAAAAGAAAGAGCCTAGTCCACAGAAAAAGAAAAAGAAAAAGTTGTCTACTACAAATGTGAAAAAATAAGGCATTATCCTAATAAATGCAAAATAAAGCAAAAATTCAAAAATTATCCATAGATAAAGACCTTAAGAGGTCACTTATATATATCTTTTTATCAGAAGACGAACCTGAGGAATGAAACTTATAAGTAGATCTTTTTGAAGAAAAGAAACCACCTTTAAGATGATTTTGGTAATAATTGTAATGGTCAGTGCAACTATTTTCAAGTTTTGCATAAAAGTAATGACTTATTAGTTTTTACAAAACAAGACAATTTGATATTGGATGTTATTGATAATATTATAGATCCAAAAGAAAAAAAAAAGAATAATTAGGGAAATATTTTCATCTATCCTGAAATGAGACTAAGGTTAAAGAACTAAAAGAAGATTACAACTTAAAAATTGTTATTCAAAGAATTAGAAATAATCATTCTAGTTTAAAAATTCGAGTAATAACAATGAAACCTTTGATTAAAGAGCTCAAAGTTGAGATCAATTAGTTCAAAACTAAAATAAGAGAGTTAAAAGAATGAGTTTTAGTTCTAGAATTTGTAAATGAACCTCCAAACATTCCAAATACTTTGTTAATCTCATTTATAAAGTAATTACCCATAAGTGGCATATTCAAATTACAATAGTAGTCAATAAAGAGTATATCTTTTCAACTATTACCTTAATTGATTCATACGTAAACATGAATTGTATTAATAAGGAAATAGTTCCTTCAAAATACTTTTTGAAAGCAACAGAAGTATTAAACACTACTAATAAAAGTAAGCTTCTTATTAAATACAAGATACCTCATGTGGTCATATGCAATAAAGGAATTTGCATAGAGATTCTTTTTGTATTGGTTAAAAACCTATCTTAAGATGTTATTTTTGGAAATCTTTTCTTACACATGCTATATCCTATTAAGGAAATTAGCAATGAAGGGATTTTCTCAAAAATAAATGGAAACATGATTAGATTTAAATTTATATCTACCATTATTGAGATATTAAATAAATCTCTCTTTTCTCGCATACAAGGAAGTATGTTTATCTCACCATTATTTATATTGATGATGTGTTAGTATTTTTTAATACAATTAAACAACATTTTAATCATTTAAACTTATTTTTAAAGGTTATTGAAAAAGTTGGTTTAATGATTTCAACTAGAAAGATGAAATTATTCCATACTGAGGTTAGATTTTTTGGTCACTTCATAAAAAATGGAACAATTATTCATATTGATTAAGCAATTGAGTTTACCTCTCAATTTCCAAATGAAATTAGAGAAAACAACAATTGTAAAGGTTTTTAGGATGTCTGAATTATATTTCAGAATTTTATAAAGAATTAGGTTATGATGCTAAGCCTTTTTTTTGGTAGGTTATAGAAAAGTCCTCTTGAGTGGATGAAGGAACAAATGAAGGTAGCTGAGAAAATAAAATGAAAAACAAAATAATTGTCATGTTTAACTCTTCCTTATCTTAATTCTTTTAAAATGGATGAAATTGATACATTAGATAAGTGTTATGGAGGAATCCTTAAACAAAGGATTAGTTCAAAAAACAATTAGTTCATTTCACTTTAAGAGTCTATAGAGGAGACAAAGTTAATACTTTACTATTTAAAAAGAAATTTTAACTATTGTACTATGTATTCAAAAATTTGAAAGTGATCTATTAAATCAAAAGTAGAGGAAATTGATGAACCTCATAATGGTGCTTATGGGCAAGTTTTGGATAAATCCATTACCTATCCTTTAATTCTAAAGCACATATATTTTTTATTTGTCATTGAAAATAATTATACTCAGTTTAGACTTAATAAAGTCACACATTTTTATCTTAAAGATAAGATGTATCCTCATAATAATATGAAGGATTGCTTTTATTATCAACAAATGCTCTATGAAACATACTCAGTGATTATTGAATCCATAGAAAAAGGATCTAGAAATGGATCTAGTTATGGTTTTAGAGATTAGACTTATGCCAAATTGAAGAAAAAACAAATTCTTTATCCAGAAGATTGACAAGAGGATCTTTTTGGCTACAAAGAGTTAAAAGAATGGTGGAAGGTTAAAACTTACAATTATTTTGATTATATCAATACATGGGAAAAAACCTTATTGTATGAAAATAGACAAAGGAAATTTAATTGGTTCTTTCAAATACATCTTCCGAATGACCCAAAAAGATTTCCAAATTGGTTTAAAACCTAGTTTTTCAAGTGGGGTTTACATTATTTAAACCTACCCCGTTAAGTCAGCATTGTTTATGAATAGCTTTATGAAACAAATGAAGAGGTTAAAGACCTATTGTTAATGTTTTTAGCCAAGTATCATGTTCCATGGATTATTAAATGGGTCAACACCATTATGGCTAAACAAGTTAATGTCCTAAAAGTTGACATTAGACATGTTTTATGTTTGGCAAGATGGATTAATATCCAATAGTGGGAAAATTTTGACTTTTTTGATAATGGAATTTATACAGGAAAAGGAGTCATTTGCATAAATGAACCTAAGGTTCCATCACCAAAGCCCACTCTTACTAGTCCTAAAGAGATATTAAATACTTTAATAAAGTTTGTCTCAAAAGAAATGTTGTTGAAAATGATGGTTACTTTGCTCCAACCAAATCAAGACACAGTAGTTAAAGGCATCTCAATAATGATATTATGTAAGATTCCCAAGATCCATATAAGTTGTAAAGGGTAAAAGGATAAATAACTTTTGGTGGACAAATTGTCATGGGAACTAAAAGATAACTTTAATAAAGTTACTTTAACAAAAGAGGGGAAAATGGGACAACTCACTTTGCAAAAAGAAGATTCCTTTAATTATGGTTAACACCTTTATTCATGTATAAATATACCTCTCATTAGCTAAGAGAGGTAGAGTCTAGTTTCCTCCTTTCTCTAAGTTTGCTTCTCTCTTTCTCTCTTCTTTTCTCTCGCTTTTTCTAAATATAAGCTTGTGGCGATGTGTGGTGTTTAATGAAAATTTTGTATATGTAAGTATTTTCATTTTATTATTATTTGTTTTAAGTTACTTTTCTTTATATTAATGTGCTTAAATTAGTTTCTATATATGTGTGTGTAATCTTTTATTGCAACATTAAATATTTCATTCATGATTTTTTGAAATTTAAAGGGTGCATGTTTTAACCCAAAACACATTACATTCCATTCATAATGTCTAAATGGAACTGTAAATGCTATTATATACTTATCCCTTTCATGAATTTGGATTTGCCAATAACCAAATTTCATATCAAATTTTGAAAATATTTAAGATTCATAAAACATATTTAACAAATCTTTTTTGTTAGGTATATGATATCTAATCTATCTTAATACCTTATTTTAAGGCTTATAATTAAACCATATGCTTCGATCCATTAACTTGTTTGGCCATACCGATGTAGTCCCATTTAATAATCCATAGAACATGATATTAGGATACAAACATTAACAATGGGTCGGTCTTTAACATCTTCATTTGCTTCACAAAATTGTTCATATACAATTTTGACTTTAGCGGGTAGGGTTAAATGATGTAAACCCCACTTGAAAAACCAGGTTTTGAACCAATTTGGAAATCTTTTTGGGTCATTCAAAAGATTGATTTGAATGAATGAACTAAATTTCCTTCACCTATTTTTATACAGTAAGACTTTTTCTAATGCATCAATATAATTGAAATAATTATAGGTTTAACCTTCCACCATTCTTTTGACTCCTTGTAACCAAAGGGATCCCTTGTCAATCTTTTAATAAAGAATTTTCTTTATCTTGAATTTGGCATAGGCCCAATCTTTGAAGCAATGTTTTTAACATCTTTAAAAGGGATATCTTTTGTTGTCTTACAATTTATACTTAAAAGGAATTTTTGATAAATCACTTTCAAATTTTTGAATACATAGCATAATAACTAAGATTTCTTTTTAAATAGTAGATTAATTAACTCTAGTTCCTTTTCAAGCTAACACCAAAAATCGTTACAAGTTGGCTCCTATGCTTTCAAACTATCAAAAGGATAAGCCTTACTAGAAAGAAATGAAGTGATTGTTCTATCTTTCAAGCATAGAAAAATTCAAATCATGTAAGAAAAGATAATTAGGAGCGATGATTACTTTGATGGAATTCAATTGAGTCAAAGTATTAAAGGTGTAATAAGGTACTTGTTAGAATGAACATAAAGTTTGTTATAGATATAAATGCTGATTTCAGGATCATTTTGTTTGAATGACTCCTTGAAATGAAAGGATGATCTCATCTATACACCTTTGGCCCTGAGTCCATTGAATTCCATCTAACAAAGTGGTTAGTGGTCCCTTAGTTGCAAGCATTCTTTCACACAAAATGATCATGAAATTAACTTTTATGTTGTACTGAATATTGTATTCTTTACGACTAGCAGGTCAATACATCATTAATAGTTTGAATTCCCTAAAATCCATCAAACATTGGAGTCATTGATCTTGGTTAGCTTTTTGAACATGGTATAAGTGGTTCATTAGATAAAGTATGAGAGAATCACTTCATTTCCTACTAACAAGATTCTCTTTTCATTGCCAAAAGTTTTTTCCACAAAATTATCATGAAATTACATTTTATCTACATACCAAAAATTAGATCTATAGCAATAAGCACATCAATACACCTTTAGTTGTCTAAATGCATTAAAGTCCATTATATCAAGTAGTCATTGATCATACTTAGTTTTTCTTACATGGTTTGAATGGTTAATTTGCTGAAAAATGGGACTGTCACTTCATTTCTTACTAACAAGGGTTCTCCTTTCATTGCAAGGAGCTAGTCACACAAAATGAAGATGAAATTAAAGTTACCATCTACACGAAACATTATTTTCATTACAACAAACATATTCTTACACCTTTGACACTCTAAATCCACTAGATTCTATGAAATAAAGGAATCATTGATCTTTATTAGCTTTTCTTATAAGAATATATTCAATTCCTATAGCATGAGACCTTTACTTCATTTCTTGCTAATAAGGTTTCTCCTTAAATTGCAAGAGCTCAATGGTACAAAATGATTACTAAATAAAATTTTGTGTGTACATCAAACATTACTTTCATTGTGATAAGCATGCCAATAAATTTTTAGTAGTCTGAATCCAATGAAGTTCATCAAACATAAAAGTCATTAATCTTAATTAGCTTTTCTTACATTGTTTGAGCAATGTCGTGTCTAATTTCATGTTACTCATGTGTGTATGGCTCTTTGAGATGGAAAAAGAAGCCTTGCCAACAAGAAATGAGGTGATAGTCTTATCTTTAAGGCATTCAACTATTTAGATCATGTAAGAAAAGCTAATCAATATCAATGGCCACTCTATTTTAGAACTTAATCGATTTAAACTATCAAAGGTGGATTAACCTAATTGTTACATTGGAAAAAATGTTTGATATATAGATAAAAGTTAATTTCATGACCATTTTGTGTGAATGAGTCCTTATATTGAAAGGAGAAGCCTTGTTAGTAAGAAATGAAGTGACTATCTCATCATTTACCCATTGAACCATTTAAACCATGTAAGGAAATCCAATCAAGATCAATGACTCCTATGTTTGATAAACCAAAATAGATTTAGACTGCTGAAGGTATATTGACGTGCTTGTCATAATAAACATAATAGGTGTAGACACAAAAGTTAATATCATGATCATTTTGTGTGAATGAGTCTTTGCAATGGAAGGAGAAGTTTTTATTAGTAAGAAATGAAGTGATGATCTCATAGATTAGCAAGTAAGCCATTCAGTCATTATAAGAAAAGCTAATAATATTCAACAATTCCTTTTTATGATGGAATTCAATGGATTCAAAGTCTCAAAGGTGTTAGAGCATGGTTGTTGCGAGGATATAATCTTTGGTGTTTACACAAAATTTAATTTCATGGTCATTTTGTGTGAATAGCTCCTTGCAATAAATGAAGAAGCCTTGTTAACAAGAAATAAAGTGACTAATCAAGATCAATGACTCCTATATTTTATAAACTTCAATAGATTTTGACTACCAAAGGTGTATTGACATGCATGTCATAATAAAAAAAATATTTGATATGCACACAAAAGTTAACTTTATAATCATTTTGTTTAAATGAGTTAATGCATCAAAAGGAGAAACCATGTTAGTAAATAATGATGTGACAGTCTCATCTTTTAAACATTGAACCATTCATACCATCTAAGGAAAGCTAATAAGATCAATAACTTATATGTTTGATGGACTTCAATGGATTTAGACTACAAATGGTGTATTGTCATACTTGTTGCAATGAATATAATGGGTGTAGGCACAAGAGTTAATTTTATGATCATTTTATGTGGATGAGTCTTTGCAATGGAAGGTGAAGCCTTAATAGTAAGAAATGAAGTGACAGTCTCATACTTTAGTAATTGAACTATTCAATCACTATAAGAAAAGCTAATAAAGATCAATTACTCCTTTATATAATGGAATTCAATGGATTTAGAGTCCAAAAGGTGTAAGGACGTGCTTGCTGCAATTAATATAATATTTATTGTAGACACAAAATTTAATTTCTGATCATTTTGTGTGAATACCTCTTTGCAGTGGAAGGGAAAGCCTTGTTAGCATGAAATTAAGTGACACACTCAACTTCCAGGAATTGAATCATTCAAACCATGTATGAAAACCAACAAACAATGACTTCTTTGTTTGATAGAATTCAATAAACTCAAAGTGTCAAAGGTGTAAGGGTGTGCTTGTTGTAATGAATATAGTGTTTTATGTAGACACAAAATCTTATTTCATGATCATTTTATGCAAATAGCTCCTTGCAATGAAGGAAGAACCTTGTTAGTAAGAAATGATTGTAAAGTCTCATATTTAAGGCATTGAATCATTTAAAGGATGCAAGAAAAGCAAATTAAGATTAATGACTCCTATGTTTGATGAATTTTAATGGACTGAGAGTATGAAAAGTGTATTGATGTGTTTGTCTTTATGAATATCATGTATGGTGTAAAGACAAAAGGCTAATTTTATCATCAATTTGTGTGAATGAGGCCTTGCAACAAAGAGCAAATATCATCATTTTTTTTGTTGAAATTCAATTTATACAAAATATCAAAGGTGTAAGCATGTGCTTGTCGCAATTAATATAAGGTTTCTGGTATGATGGACAAAAAGTTATACCTTGCATGTGCAGAAGTCAATAGTAGTATAGTGAACAAGTACCAAGGTCAATTCCATAAGGATTTGTGTAACTTATTTAAATCATCTAACTTTGTGGCAGAGAAGTTATGTCATACATATAGTTGATCTAGTAAAATAAACAGGAGTTTTGATAAAGAACTTAACAATTGAAACCATTCAAAAGAGATTGGCAGCTTTTAAAATACGTTTGAGGTATAGCAAAAGATTATAACTAAACATAAAGAGATAAATACTAGGGATTTGATTTCACCAGACACATCAATTCTATGTCTTCAACAATCATTAGTTCAATTTTAGGGTTTATTCTCTCTTAGTATGGTCATTCCATTGACGTCCAACTATAATCAAGGGTTCCTAATCATTGAACTATCTTAGCATCTAGCTCATTTAATGACTAAAAACTCATTTAACCCATGAGAATGATAAAAACCAAAATCTTATCTTAGCATGACATCAGCATCAATAAGAATTAATTCATTCAAGAGTGCAAACATAACATGTGAATATGGTATCTTCCTTAGTTGTGTCTCATATAATCCACTAAGTTTATATTAAATATAAATAATAGATGGTACAAACTGAATATGGAATTAGGCACAATGAATGAAACTAAATTATCAAACTGATTTAGAACTTAAGCACAAGACAGTAATTCTATGTAGGTTACATCAAATTCCTAGTTATGAATTTAGTTCATAAACATCAGAGCAAAACAAAACAATTACATGACATGGCAAAAAAATTAATTTCAAAAGAACCTCTTTTTTCCAGCCTAGCTTCACCCCCTTCTGCCTATTTTTATAGCTGAATGTTTCTCTTATCACATAATCTTTCTCCCATAATCTTAGCTGCCATCCAGTCCACCAAACACATCCCTAATTTTCAGCAGCAATTAAAATTTCTGCAAATCAGCTCTGCACTTCTGTTTTAGGTTGTTCGTTCCTAATTTTTCCCCTTAATTTTAGTGCTTTATTTCCTTGATAAGTCTCTATTAATCCCTAAAATTGCTGTACAATCTTAGATGTTGATTTTTCTCCACAAATCATGACCAATCATCTCTTTAAAGTCACATTTTTAATCCTGTAACTCCAGCAAGTTCAACTTGCAATGAAATTTTTGCCTTGAAATTCATTGAACTAGACTGAACTATAAACAGAAAAGTTGTAGCCTTATGTATAAGCTTTCTGTTGGTTCTAGAGTCGCACCAATCCAACATCAACTCCTATATATATATATATATATATATATATATATATATATATATATATATTTTTTTTTTTTAACCATCCAAATGGTTGACTGTTGGAACTTGATTAGAATGTCTTGCAAATTAATTTCCTTCAATTCCTTAGCCTCTTTCTCTAGTTCAAGTCATAATCTTCAAAAGTTATTTCTAAAATCACTTACCAACATGTTTTTAGTGCTTCTTTCATCTTTTTAGCCCTTAAACATGTTATTGGTCCTTTGTGAATGCTCAATGGATCTTTATAAGCCCTCTAAGCATCAATAACTTCATGAATCTCATCATTGTCATAATGAATATTATGTTTGGAGTCGATATGTAAGCTAATTTCATTGTCATTTTGTGTGAATGAGTCTTTGCAACATAAGTACAAGTCTTATTAGCAAGAAATGAAGTGCTGATCTCATTCTTTAGGGGCTGATTGCCATTCAATCCATGCAAGAAAAGTTAATAAAGATTAAAGACTCTTTAGTTTAAGAAAATTCAACTCATTCAGAGTACATAAAGGTGTGAAGACTTGCTTGTTGTAATGAATATAATGTTTGGGGTAAGCATAAAATTCAATTTCATGATCATTTTGTGTGAACAGCTCCTTAGGTTATTTGAAAAATAACTCCTAATTGGATTAGAATAACTTTGATTAGCATATAAGTTGGATTGAATACACTTGTTCATCTCTCAATTCTTCTTGGATGATGTGCACCCCATCAAACATAGCTAAGAAACCCATAATGCAATTGTATACAGAACCCCAAGGAAACTTAAACCAAATTTATAAGATGTAAATGACCTAGACCTTAAGCTTTTAGAATCAAAACTAATGGTATGGAAGAAGGATATAGACACCATACTCCATAAAAGAATGAACATAGGAGTGATAAGTTAGGTTGTATGCCATAAGAACATTTAATTATTGATAAGTTCATTAGTTCTTGAAAAATCAAAGGAAAAAAATTTCACTTATATTTCACCTAATGGTCTGACCCCTTTAACAATGAAATCAAGCTTATTTATAGGTTGAATTAACAACCTTAGAGATGAGAACAAACTTCCTAAATAGGTACATATAAATCTTTAATATATTCAAATCCTAACAATTTTGCATTAAGTATAGAGATAAGGGTACATCTGCTAGATAATGTATCAACTACCACATTCTCTTTACCTTATTTATTTTTGATGACTTAAGAAAAGGTCTCAATGAATTTAACCCATTTGGCATGGCTTTTGTTCAACTTCTCTTGTCCCTTTAAGTATTTTAAGGATTCATGGTTGATATGAATGACAAACTCCTTAAGCCAAAAATAGTGTTGTTATGTTTCCATAGCCCATACTAATGCCTACATCTCCTTGTCATAAGTGAAATAATTAAATGTTTCTCCATTTAACTTTTCATTAAAGTAAGCAATTGGTTGTCTTTTTTACATCAAAATAGATCTAATGCCAATACCTAAAGCATCACACTCAATCTAAATAATTTTAGCAAAGTTAGGTAAATCAAGTAAGAGTATAGAACTTAAATTTTACCTTAAGTAAATTAAAATCTTTGTCTTGATCACTACCTTATGTGAAATCCCTATTCTTCTTAACAACCTTAGTTAATGGTGCAACAGTGTTGCTAAAGTAAGTAACGGTGTATAACTTAATTTTTCCAATACCTAAAATATTACACTCAATTTAAAAACTTTTAGCAAAGTCTAGTAAAATAAGTAAGAGTGAGAAACTTAATTTTTCCTTGATTAAATTAAAAGTCTTATCTTGATCACTAGCCCACTTGAAGTCCGCATTCTTTTTAATAGTCTTAGTTAATGGTGTAGCAATGGTGCTAAAGCAAGTAAGGGCATATAACTTAATTTTTCCAATACTTGAAACATTATACTCAATCTAACAACTTTTAGCAAAGTTAGGCAAAGCAAATAAGAGTGTAGAATTTAATTTTTCCTTAATTAGATTAAAACCCTTGTCTTATTCACTACCCTACTTGAAACCCACATTCTTTTTACTAACCTCAATTAGTAGCATAGCAATGGTGCTAAAGTCCCAAACAAAGCATCTATAAAAACTAGCTAGACCATGAAAACTATACACATCACTAACTGGTTTAGGTGTAGGCCAATGATAGATTACTCTAACCTTTTTCTTCCTTGTCAACCTTAATACCCCTATCACTTACAACATAGCTAAGAAATATGATCTCATTAGTGCAAAAGGAACATTTCTTAAGGTTACATACAATTTATAAGAATGTAAAATACTTAGAACAAAATGCAAATGATCAAGATGCTTATCTAAGCTTTTACTATAGATCAAAATATTAGCAAAATACACAGTCACAAATTTACCAATAAATACATGCAAAATATGATTCATCTAGATATAAAAGTGCTTAGTGCATCAAATGACATAACAAGCAACTTATTCAAACCATGGACCAAGCAACTTATTTTCCAATCATCTCCCTCTTTTATCCTAATTTGGTGATATCCACCTTTCAAATCAATTTTAGAAAAGATACATGAACCATGAAATTCATCTAACATGTCATCTAATTTAGCTATGAGATGACAATAATCTAGAATGATTTTGTATGGAACATTTGAGTACTAAAGTGGATGTGAGTCCAAGTATCAATTCCATAAGGAGGAAACTCAAGTACCAAATTATGGAAATTTCCTATATTATCCAGATAAATCAAATGAAGAGGGATTGATCTAATTATAAAATTAAAAATCAATTTTAAAATGTAATCTAAAAATCAATAAATAAGAGTTTTAGGACTTGGATTTCATCAACTAAATACCAATAACAAACTTAGCATCTGGTTGTTAGAATTAAATTTGTCAACAATAGTGACAAAATTCCCTAAAGTATATAATGATATCTTTCAAGACTCAACAACTATACTCATATTAATCTTATATCTACTTTCATGATTATATAAATGGACACGAGTTCCTTAAAATTTGCAGAATTCTTAATAGTGATCATAAAGATGTGTATTTATTTCTAAATTATACAATCTAGGTTTAATGTTTTTATGAACTAGTATTATACTTTCATTTTCACTCCATCATTTAATACCTTAAACATGCAAATAATGGCCAGTTACATTGATGAAAATCAAAAGCATCAAATTGAATTAACTAAGATCATTAAAAACAATTGAATTATCAAGTTGTAATAGAATTTAGTGACTACATCCTTACCCTAAAATAAAAGTTTTGGCCACTTTTGTTCATTAGAATAAATGAATAAACAATTAAACATTCATAAAACACCCTAAAACAAATCATTAAATAGTGGGGAAGAAGAGACAAAAGAAGGAAGGCTAGCAATCTTTGAGTCTTGCATGTTCATCTCTCATATATTTGTTGTTTCTGAATCATCCACTTGCTGTTTCATCCTCTTTCTTTACTGCTTGATTGTGATATTTTACCTTTAATATATATGTTTCTCATAACAGTAATTTGGCCAGCACATACGCCCCAAAAAATCAGCCCCAATCCCTCTCTTTTAGGATTCCTAATGTAATTTGGATTTCTGTCCAGATTCGCATCATTGACTTACAACCAATTTTTTAATATCAAAACAACAAAATTTCAAGTTGGATTCTTTATCAAAGTTGTAGCCCTATGTCTTACGTTTCCAGAAAACTAAAGAATACATCAATTTGAGGTTTGTAACTCTAGTTATGGCCCAAAACTCAAATAGTATCCAAACTGTCTGAATAGAAATTCTTGTCAAAATATAAAAAGCTTTTTAGTCCAAATCCTTTATCTTCTTAAACCTATTTGAAGCCCAAATTGTCACTTAAACCTGAAAAATAAAAAAATACCAAAAACTGCATAAATACAATTAAAATCCAAAATCTTAAGACTAATTAATGTAAGAACTAGAAAAAAAATACTCAAATTGTAATACAAATATGTGAAATAATTCCACACATCAAATTATCCCTTAACTTGCATGATTGCTTGTCCTCAAACAAGTGAAAGATTATATTCAAAGCAAAGAATAACAAGCAATTTAGAATCCCTCATCACAACCAAGGTACGTACCACACAAAACATCACATTTTCAACTTAGAGCAACACAATAGAAAATAAAGAAAAACTAAGCATAGTCACATTCTCCATCTCACATATCAACATACAATTCCAAGCTCAATCATGTTTATTACACAACCAACATAATCAAATCATGTAACTACTATTCTTGCAATTGCCCCTTTTCACTACTACAATCATCTTCTCTTGTTTTTTTCTTCTTCCTTTTTCTTTAAGTTTGTACACTTGTCTTTTGATGTGAACACAAACATTTTGTAATGAATGCACTTGGTTACTCAACAAGTTACACCCTTAAAGTGCTTTTTTGCATACTCATAATTCAAGTTATCATTTGACATGAAAGACAACATTTTATGGTGAAGCTTCATAGTTGATGTGTGGAGAAATTCATACCCATCATATTTATTCCTACACATCATATTTAGGATTATCTCAAAAGAGAAATTTGCAAAAGTAGTACACTTAAATCTTATACATAGTCACATAACTCACACAATTTTCACAATGAACATGCATTTCAATGAACATTTTGTGATGAAGCCTCTTATTTACTAAGTAACTCAAAATAATAGAGTATATAGGAATTTCAACTTATTCAATCATATTCATTCATATCCATCATATTTAGGCTTATCTTAAAGGAGAAATTCACAAAAGAAATAGTACACTTATATTTTATACATAGTCACATAACTCATAATTTTCACAATGAACATGCATTTCAATGATTTTGAAAATCCAACCATGCTCAATTTCACTTTATAAGATGTTGCCCATCCTAAACCAAAAATGGCAATGGTTGAACATGACAAGTAACTTAAATGTAAATCATGATACTACATAACATGTTTATTCCTCTTTCAAAACAAATTTTATGCTCGAAGATTAGCCAAGTATTCAAAATTTTAGAAAAAATTGCAAATATCATACTAAGCATATAAATAGACATAGAATCACACATAAACAACATAAATTACCCCCCAAACTTGAATCACACATTGTCCTTAATGTGAAAGAGAAGATAAACAAAAAAAAAAAAAAAGAAACTTCCTTGATTTATGCTCAAAGAGTGCTAGTTTGAGGAAGTAGTTTGAGATGCTTGAATCTAAATAACCCAAACAAAAGAATTAGGATATAGACACATTTATTGAAAAACAAAGAAAAGAACAATAACAAACAAAGAGAATGAAAAAGAAAGAGGATTTGGGTTGCCTCCCAAGAAGCCCTTGTTTATACTTACTGGCTTAACGACCACAAAATCATTTATTGTTGGCATCTTGTAAGGAGTATGCAACTCCTTTGGGCACCAACTCATTAACCAATAGGGCTTTAAATGTTTCCCATTCACCCTAAATGTACCAGTGGCCTCACTATACACCTTAACAACTTCATATGGATACACCTTTGTCTCCATGAGTGGACTAGACCACCTAGACTAAAGCTTGCTCAAGAATAGCTTAAGACGTGAATTGAAGAGTAGCACTTGCTATCTAACCTCAAAGTCTTTTCTAAATATGTTTATCATTGCCAGTACTTGGTTATTTTCTTGTAAAGCCAAGTACTCTCATAAGCATTCAACCTAAACTCTTTCAACTCACTCAACTATAACAATCCCTTTTTGCTCACAACCCCCAAATCTATGTTTAATTATTTAACTACCCAATAGGCCTTATACTCCAATTCTACTAGGAGGTGATAAGACTTCCCAGAGACAAGTCTATATGGGGACATGCCTAAAGGTGTCTTAAAAGTTATCCTATATGCTCAAAGTGCATTGTCTAACTTGTTTGACTAATACTTCTTTGACTTGACAACAATTTTCTCCAAAATTAACTTCAACTCTTGGTTTGCTAGTTCCACTTACCCATTTGTTTGAGGATGATAGGCAAGTGCTACCTTATGAGTAACTATAGACTTTTTAAACATTACATTAAACAAATGAGTTCAAAAGTTGAACCCTTCATTATTAATAATCACTCTTGGGACACCAAATCTCGAAATGATGTTCTTCATAAATCTCATCACCACCCATGAGTCACTAGTTGGAGTTGCAATAACCATAATCTATTAAGAAATGTAGTCCATCACCACTAGAATATACTGATTGCTAAAGGGTGAAAAAAATAGACCCATGAAATCTATCCACCAAACATTGAACAATTCAACCTCCAAGATATTAGTCAATGACATCTCATTCTTTTTGGACACATTTCTAACCTTTTGGCATTTATCACACATTCTCATAAGCTATTGAGCATCTTGGTACACAGTTGGCCAATACAAACCAAACTGCCATACCTTTGAAACAATCTTAGAAGTACCAAAATGTCTATCATACTCCAAGGAATGACAATTATGAAGATTATCACTAATCTCCTTTTGTGGCACACATCTCTTGATCATCCCATCAGTATAAAATTTCGACAATAGTAGCTCCTCCCAAAGTAGTACTTCACATCACTCAAGAACTTCCTCTTTGATGATAGCTCAAATCACGTGGAACTATGCCACTCACTAGGTAGTTCACCAAATCTACGTACCATGAAACAAGTAATATAGCTAGCAATTGCTTATCTAGAAAGCTCTCATGAATGGGCATCTCTACTGCTTTCATTATCCCTCTAATCTAGAAAAATGATTTGCCACCACATTCTCTAAACCCTTCTTATCACAAATTTGAGATCAAACTCTTGGAGTAGCAACACCCGCCAAATCAACCATGGTTTGGTGTCTTTCTTTGCCAACAAGTACTTAATTGCTACATGGTTAGTATAAATGATCACCTTCAAACCTATGAAATATGATCAAGACTTGTCAAAAGCAAATACCAATGTAAGCAATTCTTCTCAATAGTTACATAATTCAATAGTGCATCATTTAAAATATGACTAGCATAATATATAACATGCAACTTCCCTTCTTTTCTTTGGCCAAGAACAATACCCAAGGCAAAGTCACTATCATCACACATTAGCTCCAAGGGCAAAATCCAATTCGATGTTACTAGAATTGGAGTGGAAACAAAATCCTTTTTCAACTTGTTAAAAGCATTCAAATAGTCATCATCAAACTTGAAAGCGATATCCTTTTTTAAAATATTACAAAGAGTTTTGGTAATTTTAGAAAAATACTTAATAAAATGTTAGTAAAACCTTGTGTGACCCAAGAAACTTCTAATTCTTTTAACATTGGTGGGCAGTGGCAACTTTTCAATTGTTTTTATCTTTACTCAATCCACCTCAATAACCCCAGTTAATATCTTATTTTAAACACAATGCCTTTATACACCATAAAATGACACTTCTCCTAATTCAAGACCAAGTTAGTCTCCTCACGACACTACAAACTTTAGACAAGTTAGGCAAACAACTATCAAAATAAGATCCAAACATAAAAAAATAATCCATGAAAACTTCTATGATCTTCTCAACAAAGTAAAGAAAATGCAAAAGTACCATTAGAACAAGTTAAAGTGGTTTTTCCTTGGTCCTTTGATGTGAACCCCATAGAGTACAATGAAACCCACAAGCAAAATAAGGAATTCAAAACCCAAAAAAGAAAAAGTTAAATTAGGTTTAACAAAAGTAAAACCTAGACCCAATGTTCAACTAAAGGTATAAAGAAAGATATAGATGTCACACTCTATAAAGAAGGGATTTGAGACTAATAAGTCTGGTTGGAATGCCATAAGACAATAAGCTTGATAAGTTCTCAAAGTTCAATGAAGAATTGAAATAAAAATTGTCACCTTTTTTCACCAATGATCTATATCATTTAACAATGAAATCAAACCTATTTATTAGCTAAAGTAACAACTCTAACCCTATAAATAAGAAAAACTTCCTAAATAAACTAACAACAAACGAATAGGGGTTAGTTTGGTTAGATTTATAGAGCCATGTATTCAATATCAAACCAATTCACCAATTGGCTCATGATCAACATCAATCTAACCTCCCAACAGCAAACCAGTCCTATAACTAGTTTTACGATCACTCCACTCCTTGTCCTCCATTTTTTAGACTTCGCAATAAGTTCAACTCACTAATTCCATTACTTTGTTGCTTCAACCCTTTAGAATCAATTAAATTAGGCTGATTTAGCATACTTATGTAATTAATAAAGGCTTGTCTTGCATTAAGATATAATTTGTTACCCTTCAAGTTTGAATTAGTTTCCTTGTCCTAAATGTCATTAACAACCTATTAAGTGTCTCCTTCATCCTTTGAGCTTTGGAACATGTCATTAGCCCTTCTTGAATGCTCAATGGATCCTTAGAAACCCTTTATACTTCGGCACCTCTATGAATCTCATCATTCCCCTCTCCTCAAAAGGATTTGTCTTCCAATCATCATCTATATCAAAAGGAGAAAGATTAACAACATTGAATGTTGCACTCATATTGTACTCACTAGGAAGGTCCAAGTTATAGGTTTTATCATTAATCTATGCCACCACTTGAAACAGACCATCCCCACTAGATTATAATTTTGAACACCTTTAAGTTGTGAACCTTTCCTTGTGCATATACACCCAAATCCAATCACCAAGTTCAAACACCCCTTTCTTTCACCCTTTGTTGGCATGGAATGCATATTGCTTGGTTTGTTGTGCAATTTTTTGCCACACCTTCTCATGTAACTTCACCATTTCTGCCTTATGTTCACCATTTAGGCTAGCATTCTCATTAATAGGTAAAGGTAGTAGATCCAAAGGAGTCAAAATTTAAACCTTATAAAATTTCAAAAAGAGAGGAACCAATAGTAAAATGAACACTCTTATTTTATGAAAACTCTATACATAGCAAACAATTCTCTCACATTTTCAAATTCATGCGAATAAGAGCATGCAACAAAATAAAAAGAGTGATTAATTTCCTTGGTTTGCCCATCTAACCTTAGATGGCAAGTATTGGAGAACAATAGCTTAGTACCTAACTTACCTTGCAAAGTCTTCTAGAAGTAACTTAAGAACTTTGTATCCCATTGTGAAATAATGTTTTGAGCCACACTATGCAGGTGTACTACCTCTTTGAAGAACAATTCTATTACATTATTTGCATCACTAGTTTTATGGAACAGGATAAAATATGTCATCTTTAAAAACTTATCAATGATAACAAATACAAAATCTCTTCCCTTTTTTTATTACGACAACTCTAGCATAAAGTCCATAGATAAATTAAGTCAAGTTGGCTAGGCATGGGTAAATGAGTGTATAAGCCATAGGGTAAAACTCTAGATTTGGCTTATTTCTAAGTTACGCACTTGGCACACACCCTCTCAACATCTTGTTTCATGTGTGGCCAAAACAAATACTTAACTAAGTCATCAAGGGCTTTTCTAACTCCAGAATTACCCATTAGACCATACATATATGCCTCAAGCACAAGTAGTTCTCATAAGGAACTTATAGGGACACATAATATGTTCTCTCTAAACAAATAACCCTCATGCTTATAGAATTTCCCAAAAATCATTTTCTCATAAGTTCTATAAATAGTGGAAAAATCATGATCATTAGCATACAAATCTTTAATATACTTAAATCCCAATAATTTTGCATTTAAAGTATAAACAATGGTATACCTTCTAGATAATTCGTTAGCCATCATATTCTCCTTACCTTGTTTATATTTAATAATATAAAGAAAGGTCTCAATAAGACCCACTTGATATGTCTTTTGTTCAACTTCCCTTTCCTTTTCAAGTGTTTCATGGATTTGTGGTCAATACGTATGACAAACTCCTTAGGCCAAAGGTAATGCTACCATGTCTCCAAAGTTTATACCAATGCATATATCTCCTTATCATAAATGGGATAATTAAGGGCTATTCCACTCAGTTTTTTGCTAAAGTAGGCAATTAGTCACATTTTCTACATCAAAATAGCTCTAATGTTAATATCTAAAGCATCACCTTCAATCTCAAAAGTTTGTTCAGATAAGTTAACTAAGGGTGCATAACTTAATTTTTCCATGATCAAATTAAAAGTCTTGTTTTGTTCACTACCCCACTTAAAGTTCATGTTCTTTTTAACTATCTTAGTTAAGAGTGTTGTAATGGTGCTAAAGTCTTTAACAAAGTTATAAAAACTTGCTAGACCATGAAAATTATGCCCATCAGTAACTGTATTTGGTGTAAGTAAGTCATAAATTGCTTTAAGATTTTCCTCATCAACCTCAATACCCCTAGCACTCATAACATAGTTAAGAAATATGACATGATCAGTGTAAAAGGAACATTTCATAAGGTTAGCATACAATTTCTCAAAACATAGAACATTTAGAATATAATGTAAATAATCAAGATGCTCAATTACGTTTTGGTTATAAATCAAAATATCATCAAAATACACAACTACAACTTTGCTAATGAATGCATGCAAAACATGATTCATCAATCACATAAAAGTATTTAATGCATTATTGAGACCAAATGACATAACAAGCCATTCATACAAACCATATTTAGTTTTGAAAGTTGTTTTTCACTTGTCTCCCTCTCTAATCTTAATTTAGCGGTATTCACTTTTCAAATCAATTATAAAAGACACATGAACCATGCAATTCATCTAACATGCCATCTAATCTAGGTACAGGATGATGATACGTTACAATGATTTTTTTGATTGCTCGATAGTCAATGCACATCCTAGGAAAAAAACATCATTAAATTCCTGCAAAAGAGAAACAAAAAACATTAGGCAAAGAGGGGTTAAATTTGTTAGTAATAAAACAAGCATCTTTGTACAAAAGTACAATCATAGGTTGTTTTTCGCATCATTGGTGATCCAGCTACTTTGGTTAGAATTGTCAACAATAGATATGATCCAAGTGATTTTAGGAGGTGAGACACTTATGACCATGATTTTGGCAGCATTAAAATGAAAATTCCTCCATTGTAATAGAAAAATGATCTTGAAGCCAACCAAAAATGGGTGAAGATGGTTGAGCTGGTCTTTGACTACCACAAATATTTCAAATAAGGTAAGACTAGCTGCTCTTAAGTTTACTAATTATGTTGTTATTTGGTGGAATAAACTTGTTTTGACTAGGGAAGGAATTATAGGAGGCCTATTAATATATGAGAGGAGATAAAGGCTATCATAAGGAGGAGCTTCATTCCTAATCACTAAATAAGGATTTATACCAAAGGTTATAAGGGTTTGCTTAAGGGACAAAAGGTGTGAAGGACTACTACCACAAAGAGATGGAGATTGCCATGATTCGAGCAAATGGAGGAGACTAGAAAAGCAACCATGGCTTGATTCTTACAAGGGTTGAATAGGTAGCATTATATGGAGTTAAAGGACATGGTACACATGGTCAAGAGGCAACTCAAACAGAAGGGTTCTACTTAGTTTGAACAAGATTTGGGTTCCACTTCGTGCTAGAAGCATAATTAAAGTAAAAGGTAACAGAGGGTGATGAGAAGCTTGAAGATGATGTGTGGAAGGCTTCAAAGGATGCAAGAGGTCCATTGCATATTCCAAAAAGTCCAATAACACAAGCAAGAGCCAAAAAGACAAAAGAAGTACTAAATGGGTTGATTGAGGACATTCAGGCCAACCAAGCTACAAATTGTGCAAATTCAAGCTTGAAAGAGAGTGAAGGCCTTATTAATATGATTGAAGTACTTAATGGCCTAGGGCTATGTAATAACATTCACTCCTAAATAAGAGTTTATCCTAAATAAGTGATTGTTATAAAAGTGAGAGTTTTTTGTATAAGAATTTGTCTTTGATAGGAGTTTGTACTAAATAAGGATTTGTGATAAATAGGAATTTATGCCTTTTTAAGATTGTTATCTTAGCCTATAAATAGGTGCCTCCTTATAAGCTCTGAAAAATCATTCAATTTTGAGAAAAATAAAAAAGCAAGGGTTTTCTCCTTTGGTTTTTTCAAAAGCTAAAGAACTTATCAAGAAATGTCTCTTCTTGTGGTGTTTTACTTGACTTATCACTCCTAATTCCCTTCTTTTCTAAAGCGTGACATCCATATCCTTCTTAAATACCCTAGGTTCATGTTCCCTTGAATGTTGAGCTGAGATTTGTGTTACTAAAGTCTGATTTAGGTCTCCAAGATATTCTTTGATTGCTTGTGTGTGTTGGGTCACTAAGCCACATCCTTTTGGGGTTTTTTTGCATCAAAGGATTGATCACAAGCCTAAGGCTGAATTTTACAAGAGCAAAGAAATGAGTTCTAACCATGGGAAAGGTAATTCTAATTCCCAACCTAGTAAAAATAAAGGTATTAAATGTCTTAAGTGTCTAAGAAGGGGACATATTGCATCTTAGTCTCTTAATAAGTATATCATGGTACTCTGGGGTAATAGTGATATTAAGATTGAAAAAGAGTCTGATGATGACTCCGTGCCACCATTAAAGGTTGCAAGTGATGGAGAGAAGTACCCAATTGAGGGAGACGTGTTGGTGGCTAGATGAGCATTAGGTGCATAGAGGAGATGATTCATTTCAAGTAGTGGCACAGATTAATGACAATGCCTATAAGTTAGACTTCCCAATGAGTACAAAGAGAGTGCAACATTTAATGTGTTTGATCTTTCTCCTTTTGATGCAAGTGATGATTCAAGGATGAATACTTTTGAGGAGAGGAGAAATGACGTGATCCATGTAGGAGCCGATGTATGGAGGGCTTTCTATGGATCCATTAAGCATTTAAGAAGGAACGATGAAACATTCAAGAGCTGAAATGATGAAAGAGGTATTTATTGAACTAACCGAAGTTTGGGCCAAAGAAGCTAAGGCCAAATGATGGCACGTTCAAGTGCTAAAAGGATGAAAGAGGCACATAATGGGATGCTTGAAGAAGTTTGGCCAAAAAAGGCAATTCAATCTTAAAGGGTAATAAAGCATACCTTAATATGGGCTGAGGTTTTATTAATTGTACAAGAATGCTAAATAAGCCTATTGTTAAGTGATTGTAATGGTTTCTACAACAATCCCAAAAAAATAGGAGTAGATTTGTTGTCAACCTATTTAGGAAGTTTGTCCTTATCTCTAGGGTCATTAATTCAATTTATAGATAGAATTGATTTCATTATTAAAAGAAGAAATCATTAGATGAAATAAAAAGTAAGAATTTTCTCTTTTAACTTATAAAGAACTAACTTTTCTTGTGACATTCAACTTGAATTTTCACTCCCAAGTTCATTCTTTTTTGGAGTGTGACATTCATATCTTTCTACCATAACATGGGTTTGGCTTCTTAAAGCTTTGGTCAAGGTGATTTACATCTTGTAAATCTAGTTTGGCTTTCCTTCGGTTCTATATACTATTGCATGATAGGTTTCTTGGCTACATCTAATGGGGTGTACATCAATTTATTATTGGCAAATTCTCCATAAAACAAGATCTTTGCTTATTGAGTTAGTTAAGTAGGGACATGAGTGAGCCTATTCCAAGTTCATTATTAAGAAACTTTTCACTCCCAAACATTGGCAAAGGGATTTATTTTCCATAAGGGAGTTAAAAGAATGATGGAAGGGTTAATCTTTATTGATTTTGATTTTATAGATGCGTGAGAAATAGCCTTATTTTTTGAAAATAGTTAAAAAAAAAGTTTAGTTGGCAGATTATGATTTATTTGCCACATGATCCAACAAATTTCCCAAATTGGTTTAAAGGTTGGTTTAAGAAATAGGGATAATATTCTATTACTTTACCTTTGAAAGTAAAACTATTTATGAATAGTTTTGTGAAAGAAATCCTAATACCAATGACATATCACTATTATTTAAAACACTCTCTATAATGTTCCATGGATAGTTAGAATTATCAAATCCATGTTAGGAACATTAATATTTTGGGAGAAAAACTACCCAATAAGACATGGCTATGTCAAAGAATCTCCATTAGATGGTGGGACAAGTATAAATTTTTTGAAAGAGAACTCTACACAAGAAAAGGAATTATTAGTCTAGAATCAACCTATTCCTCTACTAGAGATAGTGATTCCTACTCTAGCTTATCTCCTCAGAGATTTAGTAAAGTCTATCTCAAAAGATAAGTTTAAGAGAATGGTGGCCACTATTCTCCATAAAGACAACAAAAAAAGATAAGGAAAATGATATTATGTAGGATTATAAAGACCCATATGAGTTGTAAAGAAAGGAATCTAGAACATAATTGTAGACAAAGGAAACACACCTTTTATAAAGTTGCATTTTTTGGCTCATATTAATGTAAGCTTTCATGTTATGATTTCTTGTCTATTATGACAAACATCATGTATAAGTATAGGGTGTTAGGACTAGCCTAGCACCATTCACCTACATCTCTCTCCTTCTCCTTTAAACCTCTCTCTCGTAAAATAAAATATTCTGGTAATAAGTGTGGAAGCGTGTCTCTCAACTATTGTCTTTAAGTACTACTTTAAGTTTTGCTCTCTATTTTAAGTGCATTTGTTCTCTTTTATTTAAGTTTCTTTTTTATTTGAGTTTGTATTTGTTGTATTTGAACTTGTTTGGGTCCAACTTTAGATAATTATTCTGATAAGAACATATTTTGAAGCTTTTCCACTTAATCTTTTGTTTCAATTTATGGATAATCAGATTTAATTTGTTCTTTCGCTAAAATTGAAGCATCATTATCTTTTAAACTTGTTTAATAATTTTTTTCTTCTAACTTAGTATTCTCCAATCCCTTAAAGGGAATTGTTTACTAAATATCTTTAGAAGGTGTAGGTTTAAATAAAAAAATCTTTTAATTTTTATTTTAATTAGAGTAGACATAGAAATATAATCCTTCCTTTGATTTTGAGAAATTTTTGCAATGTTTTCTTCAATTTTTGTCATCTATTTTCCTATTGATTGCATAAATATATTTCTGAAATTATTGTGTTGAATAACAAATTCTACTAGGGCTTTGCCTTTATAAGGTAAGGCTATTACTTCATCTCCTTTAAGTTTTACTATCAATTTAATTCTAAAGGGTGCATACTTTTAATATTTTACCCTTCTTATTAATATAGTCTTGATAAGAATTTTCTAATATTGCATAAGTCTTTTCATAAATAAAATTGGGAAATTTAATGTGTGTCAAATACATGAAAATTACTATAAATCATTCAATTAACAAGTTTGTAATTAAGGTGAGTAGAGGCCAAATCCACAAAGATTGAGTTTTTATTAATCAATTAATTAATAATCTTGGTTTTATTAAGTTAACCCAACTATAGATAAAAGAGCAAAAAGGGAGGAATTTAGCTTTAATTAAACTAGTAAAAATCAAAATAAAAAATAATTGCAAATAAAACCAATAGATGAACACACATTCAATAATAAGGATATTTATACCACTAGATTCACACATTGATCATTAACATTAAAGATAATTTTTTAATTGAATATTTGGCCTAGAATAATGACAAGTTCTATTATTCTAAATCTTTCTTTAGTTCATTGTTAATTAAGACATTCTCTTTAATTAATCACATATCAATTAAACTACTCAGTAGAATTTGTTTAGATGTAATTTATTGATAACATTAAGATAAGAAAGATAGCCAAATTTAAACAACAAATTCACAAACTGATCTCTTTAATCTTAGACAATGTTCTCCATAGAAATTATACAAAGAATTAATGATAATTATCAATTTTTATTTGTAACTTTGTGTTAAAATTATCAAATAATTATAGACTTGAATTTAAACAAGCATTAAATTATAAAACATAATCTAATAGCATGCATCCTAGCAATCAAACCATAATCATAAAAAATAATTAAAATCTAAGAATTTATAGTAAAGAATTAGAAATAAAAACCAATAAATCTCATAATAGTTTCTCTAATGACCCTAATTTTTATAATAAAAAATAAAAACCTTAGCCTTGCATATCATAAATGTGCACACAAGAAAGAAAAAAAAAAAAGGTTTGCGTATGTTTCCATTTTTGTTATAATAATATGTCTATTTTTAAGTCTAACGAATAGCAAAAATAACTCAAGGACAACTAAACACTTCCTTTTTAGAACCAATTTGACATATTTGGAGAACAACTTCTAATTAAATTAGAATAACTTTGACCAGCTTATAAGTTAGATTAAAAATATTAGTTCATGGCCTAATTTTGAATAGCCTCTACAAATTAGTCCATTTTGGAGAGCTCAAGATGTCTATTTTAATTTTCATGAAAGCCCTCAATCATGCAGTAATGTTTGGAATGTTAACTTCACGGAAATACATTTTAGTGGTCAAATATTCTCAAATTGCATCTCTAAGCTTCCAAATTCCTCCAATTCATTTGGACTTCTCTTAAAATATAAAATCAACTCCAATAAGTACATTTATGAAGAAAATATACTAAAAAGGTTAAATATAAGGGAATAAATATAATTTACAAAGTATACTTATCAAGGTCCTCCACACTTAACTTTTGGTAGTCCTCAAGCAAAACAAATCAAAGTAGAAAAAAAAAATGAGCTCACTTTCATAGGAATCTGATGTGCATTAAATACTGATGCGGTAAATCCCAAAAAGATGTGGCTTAAGGACCCAATGTACACAAGGAGTCAAAGAATATCCAGGAAAGCTAAATCAAACTATAATAAAACAAACCCTAAACCCAACATTCAAAGGAACATGAACCTTGGGTATTTAAGAAGGATATGAATGCTACACTCCAAAAAAGAAAAGAATTGGGAGTGATAAGTCAATTTGAATGCCATAAGAAGAAGTACCTCTTGATAAGTTCTTTAGTTGTCAAAAGAATCAAGGGAGAAAACCCTTACTTTTTATTTCACTCAAAATTTTCTAATGATATAGAGTATACAAGGAGGTGCCTATTTATAGGCTAAGATAGCAATTCTAAAGTGGTACAAATTCCTACTTAGGAAAAATCCTTATTTAGGAAGAATTCCTAACTAAGGACAAATTCTTACATAGACAATAAACTCCAAAGTAGAAGTGAATGCTATTACTTAGTCCTAACCCATTAAGTACTTCAATCATATTAATAAGCCAAGGACTCTCTTTCAAGCTTGAATTCGCACCATTTGAAACTTAGTTGGCCTGAATGTCCTTAATCAACCCATTTAGTGCTTCTTTCATCTTTTTGGCTTTACCTCGTGTTATTGGGCCTTCTAAAATGTGCAATGGGCCTCTTGCATCATTTGAAGCCTTCTACCCATCATCTCTAAGGTTCTCATCAAATACACTAAAAAGAGAGAAGAAAACATAAAGTTTTTATGCAAAAGAAAGAAATATTAAAAGGGCATTTTATTCTAAACAACCTATGAATGTACTTTTGCACAAAGAGGGTTATTTTAACACTAACTTATTTGATCGTTATTTCTCTTTTGCAGGAATTTAAAGATGCATTCCTTGAGAATGTTTCGAGTAGATTACCACCTAAGAGAGGAATTAAGCATCATATTGATTTTATCCCTAAGGTAACCATCCCAAATTGGCTGGCATATAGGAGTAATCCCAAAGACACAGGAGTTTCAAAGGCAAGTTAAGGAAGTTATGTCGAAAGCATATATGAGAGAAAGCATGAGTCCTTTTGCAGTTCCTATCTTACTTGTACCTAAGAAGGATGAGACTTGGAGGATGTGTGTTAACTGTCGAGTGGTCAACAAAATCACTATAAATTATCGTCACCCCATAACTAGGTTAAACGACATGTTAAATGAATTGCATGGTTCATGTGTCTTTTCTAAAATTGATCTAAAAAGCGAATATCACCAAATTAGGATGAGAGAGGGAGAGGAGTGGAAAACAGTTTATAAAACTAAGTATGGTCTATATGAATGGTTTGTTATGCCATTTGGTCTCACTAATGCACCAAGCACTTATGCAATTAATGAATCATATTTTGTATCCATTCATTTGTAAATTTGTGGTTGTGTATTTTAATGATTTTTTGGTGTATAGCAAAAGCCTAGAAAAGCTTCTTGATCATTTGCATTTTGTTTTAATTGTTTTATGTTTTGAGAAATTGTATACTAATTCAAGAAATGTTCCTTTTGTACTAACTAAATCATATTTCTTTGTTATGTTGTGAGTGCTAGAGGTATTGAGGTTGATGAGGAAAAAGTTAGGGCAATCTGTGATTGACCTACACCTAAGTGAGTTAGTGATGTTCGTAGTTTTCATGGTCTAACTAGTTTCTATAGATACTTTGTTAGGGACTTTAGCACCATTACTGCACTACTAACTGAGGTTATCATAAAGAACATGGGTTTTAAGTGGGGTAGTGATCAAGACAAAACTTTTAATTGCATTAAGGAAAAATGAAGTTCTACACACTTACTTGCTTTACCTGACCTTGTAAAAGCTTTCAAGATTGAGTATGATGCTTTAAGTATTGGCATTGGAGCTGTTTTGATGCAAGAAAGGCACCCAATTGCCTAGTTTAGTGAAAAGCTAAGTGGAGCAAGCCTTAATCATCCTACTTATGATAAAGAGATGTATACATTGGTATGGGCTCTGGAGATATGACAACATTACCTTTGGCCCAAGGAGTTTATTATCCATACTGACCATGAATCCTTGAAGTACTTGAAGGGACAAGGAAAATTGAACAAAAGACATGCCAGGTAGATCAAATTCATTGAGACCTTTCCTTACATCATCAAATATAAACAAGGTAAGGAAAATGTGATAGCTGATGCATTATCTTGCAGGTATACTCTAATCTCTACACTTGCTACAAAATTATTAGGATTTGAATATATTAAAGATTTATATGTGAATGATCCTGACTTTGCTAATGTGTATGGAGCATGTGAGAAGTTAGCCTTTAAGAAGTTTTATAAGCATGAGGGAAAATCGTTTATGCATGTCTATGAGTTCTTTGAGGGAGTTGGTTGTGAGAGAAGCTCATGAGGGTGGTCTAATGGGTCATTTCGGAGTTAGGCAAACCCTAGATGTCCTAACTGAACATTTCTTTTGGCCACACATGAAACAAGATGTTGCAAGGGTATGTGAGAAATGCATAACATGCAAACAAGTTAAATTTAAAGTTTTACCCCATGGCTTGTATACCCTTTTACCCATACCTAGCCATCCCTGGGTTAATTTATCTATGGACTTTGTACTGGGGTTGCCATGATCAAAAAGGGGTAAGGATACTATGTTATTGTTGACAGATTTTCAAAGAAGACACCCTTCATCCCATGTCATAACACTAATGATGCAAGTAATGTAGCTAACTTATTCTTTAGAGTAACTTTGTAGGGTAAGTTAGGTACTAAGCTATTGTTTTCAACTACTTATCATCCATAAACTGATGGGCATACTGAGGTGGCTAATCAAACTCTTTCTACTTTATGCATTTTATTATTCGAATGAATTTAAAAACAAAGGAAGATTGTTTACCGCATATTTAGTTTTCATATAATAAAAGTGTTCATTTTACTATTATTTACTCCCCATTTGAAGTTGTATATGGTTTTAATTATTCTTTTAACTCCTTTGGATTTGGTGCCTATACCTATTGATGAGTATGCTACCTTAGATGATAAACATAAGGCTGACATGGTGAAGAAATTGCATGAGAAGGTGCGGCAATATATTGTAAAATGAACTAAGCTATATACACCTCATGTCAACAAGGGACAAAAGAAGGTGGTGTTTGAACCTGGTGATTAGGTTTAGGTGCATATGTACAATGATTGGTTCCTAGCTCAAAGGCATTTAAAGTTATAGCTTAGAGGAGATGGTCTATTTCAAGTAGTAACACAAATTAATGGCAATGCTATAAGTTGGACCTTCCTAGTGAGTATAATATGAGTGAAATATTTAACATTTCAGATCTTCTCCATTTGATGTTAGTGATGATTCTAGGACAAATCCTTTTGAGGACAAGGGGAATGATGGGAAGCTTGAAGATGATGCATGGAAGGCTTCAAAGGATATGAAAGGTATGTGTGGAAGCCTTCAAAGGATGCAAGAGGTCTATTACACATTCCAGAAAGTCCAATAACACAGGCTAGAGCTAAAAGATAAAGAAGCACTAAACGAGCTAATTCAAGACATTCAAGCCAACCAAGCAACAAATAGTGCAAATTCAATCTTGAAAGAGAGTTAAGGGCTTATTAATATGATTAGAGTACTTAATGGGCCAAAGTTAAGTAATAGCATTTACTCCTAAATAAGAGTTTATCCTAAACAAATAATTGTTATAAAAGTGGAAGTTTTTTGTAAAAGAATTTGTCCTAGATATGAGTTTGTTTGTCTTAAATAAAAATTTATCCTAAACAACAATTTATACCTCTTTAGGATTACTATCTTAGCCTATAAATAGGCACCTCTTTTGTAGACTCTAAAAAGTTAGACAATTTTGAGAGAAATATAAGCAAGGGTTTTCTTTTTCTGTTATTTTGAGAACTAAAGAACTTACAAAGAAGTACCTCTTCTTGTGGTGTTCAACTCAACTTATCACTCCCAATTCCCTTCTTTTCTAGACTGTGGCATCCATATCCTTCTTAAATACCCCAATTCCATATTCCTTTGTGATGTGGAAAATCCTAAAGGATGTGGCTTAGGGACTAAACACACACAAGGAATTGAAGAATATCTAAGAAAGCTAAATCAGACTTGAATAACACAAACCCTAGACCTAACATTCAAAGGAACACAAACCAAAGGTATTTAAGAAGGATATAGATGTCACACTCATGAAAAGAAAGGTATTAGGAGTGATAAGTAGAGTTGAATGCCACGATAAGAGGTACTTCTTTGTAAGTTCTTTAGTTCTCAAAATAGAAGTGAATGTTATTACTTAGTCTTAGCCAATTAAGTACTCCAATCGTATTAATAAGGCCTTAACTCTATTCCAAGCTTGAATCCACACCATTTGTAGTTAGGCTGGCCTGAATGTCCTCAATCAACCCATTTGATGCTTCCTTTATCTTTTTGGCTCTAATTTGTGTTATTCGGCCTTCTGGAATGTCCACCTCTTACACCCTTTAAAGCCTTCCATGCATTATTTCTAAGCTTCTCATTGTCCCTCCTCTCCTTGAAAGGATTCATTCTTGAATCATCACCTGCATTAAAAGGGAAAAGATAAAAAATATTAAATGTTGCACTCACATTATACTTACTGGGAAGGTCCAACTTATAAGCATTGTCATTAATTCATGCTATAATTTGAAATGGACCATCTCCTCTAGGTTGTAGCTCGAAATGCCTTTGAGTTAGGAATTGTTCCTTGTGCATATGCACCTAAACCGAATCACTAAGTTCAAACACCACCTTCTTTCACCCTTTGTTGACATAGGATGCATATTGCTCAGTTTGTTTTTCAATATGTTGCCGCATCTTCTCATGCAATTTTTTCACTGTGTTAGGCTTGCATTTACCATCTAAGTTAGCATACTCATCGATAGGTATAGGCAATAAATCCAAAGGTGTCAATGAATTAAAACCATGTACAATTCCAAATGAAAAGTAACTAATGGGAGAATGAACACTCCTATTATATGCAAACTTGACATGCGATAAACAATCTTCCCATGTTTTCAAATTCATTTATATAATGGAATGAAAAAGACTAGAAAGAGTTCAATTAACCATTGTAGTCTGCCCATCAATTTCTGGATGACAAGTAGTTGAAAACAATAGCTTAGTACCTAACTTACCCCACAAAGTCTTCCAAAAGTACCTTAAGAACTTTGTATCTCGATTTGAAACAATACTCCATGGCATGCCAAGCAAACATACTACTTCTTTATAGAATAAGTTAGCCATATTACTTGCATCATTAATTTTATGGCATGGGATGAAAAGTGTCATCTTTAAAAATCTATCAGCAACAACAAATATATAATCCCTACCCCTTTTTGATTATGGCAACCCTAGTACAAAATTTATAGATAAATCAACTCAATAATGGCTAGATATGGGTAAGGGGGTATACAAGCCATGGGATAAGACTCTAGATTTAGTTTGTTTGCATGTTATGCATTTGTCACATATGCCTGACTAAAAGAAATGTTTAGTTAGGACATCTAGGGTTTTCCTATTTGCAAAATGACCCATTAGGCCACCCCTATGACCTTCTCTCACAACCAACTCCCTTAAAGAACTCATAGGCACACGTAAACAATTTTCCCTAAATAAGAAACCCTTATTCCTATAAAACTTTTCAAGGGCTGACTTCTCACATGCTCCATACACATTAGCAAAGTCAGGATCTTCCACATATAAATCTTTAATATATTCAAATCCTAAAAGTTTTGTAGTAAGTGTAGAGATAAGGGCATACCTGTTAGATAATGCATCAACTACTGCATTTTCCTTACCTTGTTTATATTTGATGATGTAGGGAAAGGTCTCAATGAATTCAATCCACTTAGCATGTCTTTTGTTCAACTTTCCTTGTCCCTTCAAGTGCTTTAAGGATTCATGGTTGGTATGGATGACAAACTCTTCGGGCCAAAGGTAATGTTGTCATGTCTCCAACTCCTATGCCAATTAATACATCTCTTTATCATAAATAGGATACTTAAAACTTGCTCCACTTAGCTTTTCTCTAAAGTAGGCAATTGGGTACCTTTCCTACAATAAAATAGCTCTAATGTCAATACCTAAAGCATTACACTCAATCTCGAAAGTTTTTGTAAAGTTAGGTAAAGCAAATAAGGATGTAGAAGTTAATTTTCCTTGATGTAATTAAAATCCTTGCCTTGATCAATACCTCAATTAAAACTTATGTTATTTTTGATAACCTCAATTAGCGGTGCAACAATAGTGCTAAAGTCCTTAACAAAGAATCTATAGAAACAAGTTAGATTATGAAAGCTATGCACATCACTAATTAACTTAGGTGTTGGCCAATCATAAATTGCCCTAGCTTTTACCATGTCAACCTTAATACCTTTAGCACTCTCAACATAGCCAAGAAATGTGATCTAATTTATACAAAAGGAACATTTCTTAAAGTTAGCATACAATTTTGTAGAATGTAAAACAATTAAAATAGAACATAAAATGATAAAGATGCTTTTCTAGGCTTTTGCTATTGACCGAAAAACATCATCAAAATACAAAATCACAAATTTACCAATGAATGGATGCAAAACATATATTCATCAATTGCATAAAAGTACTTGGTGCATTAGTGATACCAAATGACATAACAAGTCATTCATACAAACCATACTTAGTTTTGAAAGTCATTTTCCACTCATCCTAATATGATGATATCCACTTTTCAAATCAATTTTAGAAAAAGACAACATGAACCATGCAATTCATCCAACATGTCATCTAACCTAGGTAAAAGGTGGTGATACTTTACAATGATTTTATTGATCGCCTCGACAGTCAACATAATCCTCAAAGTCCCATCTTTCTTGGGTATAAATAGGACAAAAACTACACAAGGACTCATGCTTTCCCTCACATATCCTTTTGAAATAAGTTTCTCAAATTGCCTTAAAAGCTCCTTTGTCTCCTCAGGATTACTCCTATATGTAGGCCAGTTTGGGATTGATGCACCAAGGGTAAAATCAATTTAGTGCTTATTCCTCTCTTTAGGTGGCAATGCACTTGGGACATCATTAAGGAATACATTTTCAAATTCTTGCAAAAGAGAAATAACAACACTAAGTAAAAGATGGGTCAAACTTGTTCGTGTTAAAATATGCCTCTTTGTACAAAAGTACAATCGTACGCTATTTGGTATAAAATGCTCTTTTGACATCACTTTCTTTTGTATAGAAACTTTTTGTTTTCTTCTCCCTCTCTTGTTGTCCTCACATTTTCTCCTCACATCAATCTCTCTTTTGTGTTC
>JAIRCJ010000761.1:57367-82328 GCA_020883675.1 Bruguiera gymnorhiza | reverse complement strand
TACTCAGCCTCCGCTGTGCTCAAAGCAACACTGTTTTGCTTTCTACTTAGCCATGCAACACACTTTGAACCCAAGTAGAAGCTGCAGCCACTGGTTGATTTTCTATCATCTGTGCTTCCTGCCTAGTCTGCATCAGTGTATGCTCGTAGTTTTACAGAATCCATGGCAGGATACCACAAGCCCATTTCCAGTGTCCCCTTGAGGTATCTTAGGATTCTTTTCACTGCCAACACATGAGATTCCTTAGGTCAGCTTGGAATCTGCTGGCGATGCACACAGCTTGCATGAGATCAGGCCTTGATGCTGTAAGGTACAGAAGGCTCCCTATCATCTTCCTGTATTCTGTAGGGCTTGTACTCCTTCCTTCCTGATCTTTTGTTAACTTGCAGCCCACTGTCATAGGAGTACTGACAGGTCTGCTATCCTCCATGCCAAACTTTTTCAGCATCTCTTTGGCATATTTTGTCTGAGAAATAAAAATACCTTCTTCACATTGTTTTATTTGTAATCCAAGAATGTAAGTCATTTCTCCAATCAATGACATCTCAAATTCCTCACTCATCTTCTGTGCAAATTCTTGGCATAGATCAGAGTGATCCCCTCCAAAGATGATGTCATCTACATATACTATGGTTATCAGTTGGCCTTTCTCTGAGTTGAACACATATAGGTTATTATCAACTGTTCCTCTTCTGAAGTTCAACCTTCTCAAATACGCGTCCAACCTACTGTACCATGCTCTTGGGGCTTGTTTAAGGCCATACAAGGCTTTCTTCAGCTTGCACACGTGTGTCTCATCCTCACTGATCTGTACTCCATCGGGTTGTTCAATATACACTTCTTCTTTCAAGAGCCCATTCAGAAAGGCTGATTTCACATCCATCTGGTAAACTTTATACCTCTTATGTGCTGCCAAAGCTAAGAACATTCTGATAGTTTCCAACCTTGCTACTGGTGCAAAAGTTTCATCAACATCTACTCCTTCTATCTGAGTGTAGCCTTTGCAAACTAGCCTAGCCTTGTTCCTCACCACCTTGCCATCTTCATTGTGTTTATTTTTAAACACCCATTTTGTTCCTATGACATTCTTGTCAGGGGGTCTTGGAACCAGCTCCCATGTTTCATTCTTCTCGATTTGATCCAGCTCCTCATTGATAGCTTTGATCCAAGCTTTGTCTTGTGCAGCCTCTTCAATAGATTTAGGTTCAACTTGTGAGAGTAAAGCAGTAGCTCCCACAATTCTTCTTCTTGTTGTAACTCCTGCTGATGGGTCACCTATTATCTGATTTCCTTGATGAGCACTGGTCCATGTCTTCTTTGTCTTTCTCTCTTGCATAGTCTTAGTTGCAAGAGAATCTCCTTCTTCATCTTCAGACTCACTCTTCTCTGAGTCTGAACTTACTTCTTTTCCCACTTCTTCATGTTGGTTAGATTCTTCATCTATCTTGAAGTCATCTTCTTCACTATCCTCAGCTTCTCCATTATGCGTTGTTTTCCAGTTTTCATCTATTCTCACATCACTAGAAGTGACCACTTTTCCTAGTTTATGCAGAAAACTCTATAACCTTTTGTCTTTGCTGAGTATCCCACAAAGATGCCTTCATCTGACCTAGCATGGAATTTTCCCAAGTTTTGCTCCTTGTTCTTCACAAAACATGGGCTGCCAAAGATTCTAAGATACTTGGCTGTTGTCTTCTTCCCACTCTATAGCTCATATGGAGTCTTATCAGTATTGGGCCTTAGTGAAACTCTGTTCAATAGGTGCACGGCTGTAAATGTTGCTTCTGTCCAAAATCTTGTGTGAAGCTTGGATTCCAGCAGTAGAGTTCTTGCCATTTCAACCACAGCTCTATTTTTCCTCTCTACCACCCCGTTCTGTTGAGGAGTTCTTGCTGCTGCCATCTGATGGTGAATTCCATGCTTCTCAAGGTAATCTTCAAAAGCTCCATTTGTGAATTCAGTGCCTTGATCTGACCTCAATACTTTGATCTTCTTTCCACTCTCATTTTCAGCCAATCTTTTGTATCTCTTGAAGCATTTCAAAACTTCTGACTTATGTGTGAGGTGCATGATGCAGGTCCTTCTAGAATAATCATCAACAAACAAGATGAAGTACCTCTCACCATTCAACCCTTTTGTTCTCATCGGCCCATACAAATCAGTATGTACAATGTCAAGCACTGCTTCAGAACTAACCTCTTTGGTCTTATACTGCTTTCTGACCTGTTTTCCTTTAGAGCATGCTGAGCAGACATACTCCCTCTCTCTCTTAAGGTCTGGAATGTCTCTGATTGCATGAGTAATGGTCAGCTTCCTCATGTTCTTCTGTGTTAAGTGTCCCAGCCTCCGATGCCAGAGTTGATTTTCTTCTTCTTTTGTAAGTAAACAGCTGTTTGTCTTGTCCTCATCAATTACATATCAATTTCCAACTGTTCTTTTCCCAGCTGCAACAGTATTGCCTTCTTTACTCTTTACTTGGCAACCTGTTTTTGTGAATATCACTTTATGGTCTTCATTGCATAGTTGGCTGACAGATGCTAGATTATATCTAAGTCCTTCAACATGCAGAACATCTTTCAGCTTTCCTTTTCCAATATTTACTGACCCTTGACCACTGATGTTGAGTGAATCATCATTGTCAAACTTGACTCTGCCTTCTCTTGACTTGTTTAGCTTTGACAATTTACTCTTGTCTCCCGTCATGTGTGAAGTGCATCCACTGTCAAGGATCCACTGCTTATCCTTGTAGTCAGCTTTGAGTGCAATTTCAGCTATATTAGCCACCTCCCTTTTAGCTTTATATTCCTTCTTTTGAATTGGCTGGAAGATAGCTTTCTCCTTTTTCTCAGCTTTGACTACGCCGCTTGTTTTCACTATGCCATTGAGTGCCTTCTCTTGCTCAAGGAGAAGTGTCATGCATCTCTTGGCATTATGGCCATCCTGCCCACACCTTTCACACTGCTCCAAGTCTCCCAATATAGCAAACTTGTTCTTTGAAACCACTGGTTTGGGCTTCCACCAACAATCCTTGTCAGTGTGTCCTTGCTTTTTACAGTATGTGCAAGAACTCACGACAGGTGTTCTCCTCTGAATTTTGTATTGTCTCCCCCTGTATGCAGCATCGTATCTTCTCAAGTTGGAGACATATACTAGCCTTCTCCACCAGCAGTTACTTGCCTTATGACCCCAAACTCCACAATAAAGATAGTGACCTTGAAACTGCCTCTTCTTGGGTCTAATCACAGCTTGTTTTCTTTTGTTCATTACTTGCTGTGTAGGCAACGTGGCTGGCTTCTTTGCTTGTGTGGCTTTCATTTCAGCCACCTTTTCTCCTTCTTCTGTTCAGCCATAGCCCTTTGCTGGCTGACCTTCTTTTCTTCATTTTTGTTTGCCACCCTAGGTTGCTTCTTCAAATCCTCTTTATTCTCAGCTATCTTCTCCTGAGTCACAACCTTCTCTTTCAACTTCTGTGGCACATTCTTATTATCTTTAGGCAATGCAGCCTCAGATTGCTGCACTTTCTCTTCATTCTTCTTTTCTCTTGCAGAACTTGTTTCTCCTATCATTTCAAGCTTCTGCACATTCTCTTCACTCCTTTTGAGTTGTTCCTGAAGTTTCAGCAACTCTTTCTCCATTCCTTCAATTTTTGAAGTCCTTGAACCAAGCTCCATTGTAAGGTCTTCACATATTTTGATCTGTTCTTCAAATCTTCTCTTCAAGTCAATATGTTCAGCCCTTATGTCATCCTTTTGACTTTCAGCTTCCTCAGACTTTGCTTCAACTTGTTTTATGTGGGCCTCCAACCTTCTTATGGTTCTGCCCCTTCTGATTATCTCCTTTGAAGCTGCTTCCAACTCAGCTTCAAGATCTGGTTCTTCTTCATCAACCTCCTCTTCCTCTTCAGAGGTTGAACTACCACCTTGAGTTGATGCCATAAAGGCATGCTCATCTGATGAGTCTACATCTTCCTCCTCATCGGCTTCTTTTGTCTGGCTCACATAACTCTTGAATGAGCCTCTCTTCTTCTTCTGTGGGCTAGCAGTCTTCTTGCTGAACTTCCTTGACTTGAATGATGGTCTTCTCCATTTTGAATTTTGCTCATCATCGCCATCCTCATCTTCATCATCAAGTTTCACTTTGCACTGAGAAGCAAAGTGTCCAGTCTGTCCACAACGATAACATCTCAAGGACAATTGTCCTTTTCCTTTCTTAGACCCCTTTTTGAATTTCCTTGTGAAGTATGCCAACACTTCACCTTCACTTTCTTCCTCATCATCATCATCATCCTCACTGGATGATTCTTCCTCTTCTTTTATCTTCAAGTGTTTCATAGCTTTGAAAGCTGCCTCCTTTGATACCTTTGACATTGAGGAGCTTTCAGTTGACTTTATTCTCATCTCATATGCAATGAGATTGCACTGGAGAGCATGCAAAGACATAGAATTGAGATCTCTACTCTCCTCTATGGCTGCCACCTTTGAGGCAAACCTCTCAGGCAGAATTCTTAGAATTTTCTTCACAATAGATGAGTCCTTCTTGTTCTTCCCATGACTTCTAAGATCGTTTACAGCATCAATAACCCTGGTGAAGAACTCTTGGACTGTCTCATTTTTCTGCATTCTAAGAGATTCATATCTCTCCTTGAAAACTTGAAGCTTGGCCTCCTTCATTCTGCCATCACCTTCATAGACTTTCTGCAATCTGTCCCATATCTCCTTGGCAGATTTGCAGTCCATAACTTTAGCATATTCAGCATCTGTCAATGCTGAAATGATGACATTTGAGGCCTTCCCATTTATCTCAAACTGTCTTAATTCCTCTGGGGTTGGATCTTTACCTTCTTCTGGAGGCTCAAAACCCTCCTGTACAGATTTCACCACGTTCATGCCCATGGTTGCAAATACCACCTGCATTCTCGCTCTCCACATATGGTAGTTGGTTCCGTTGAAGATTGGAACCTTCTTGCTGTAAGTAGTGCTGGTGCTGGTACCGGCGTCCATTTCTCAGTATGCTAAACAAGTTAAAACTTCTGGAGCTCTTCAAACTAGTACACCAAGCTGTTAAGCTTTATCCTGGTGAACCTGTGCTCTGATACCAATTGAAGTTCCCAACTTCACCCTAGGATCTACTAGTTTGTGATACTGAGAGGGGGGGTGAATCAGTATCACCACAATTCGCAATTCGCAGGAAAGTGAACAACTTCAATCTCTTCTTAAAAGCGAACTCTGTCTCAGATTCGACTAAGGTAGATCTATTGCTACCTACTAATCACAATAGTCCCCAAAGTCACCTTTCAGACACCTTGCCTAATAGACAATTCGGATGTTCTTGTTTAGGTCTTCGTTAGGTTATGGGTTGGCTGATACTTTAGCTGCGTTCACAACTCAATTCAAAACACAAAACGTAAAGCAAATTAAGGACACACGAGATTTACGTGGTTCCGTCAATGTGACGTACATCCACGGTGGTAGGGACTCTCCCTTACCGAGACTATCCACTATACTTGAGAATTCTAGTTACAATGGATGTCTTAATCTTCTGCTCCTTTCACTATTGCAATTACTAAGCAAGTACAATACAAAGAGTGTCACTTACTGTGTCTACCCTTCTTCTAGCTTGTCTTGCCTCTGTTGAATTGAAAGGCTGCTCCACTGCCGCTTAGAAGTTCACCGCAACGCTCTCTAACCTCTCTTGAAGAAATCTGGAAATACGTTGAGTTCTTTCCGATGCTTCGCTGAATTCCTTCTCTAGGTTGTTTCACACAACTCTTGCTTTCACCGTCTCACAGTCTCACGGCTTGCACTCAAGCTTCTGGTCTGCCGTTTCACGTCTCATGGCCTGCCCCACGCTTCTGATCAGTCACGCCGTTGCACGTTCTGGTCTCACGCTCCTGGTCTGCTGTTTCACGTCTCTTGGCCTGCCTCACACTACTGGTTTTTCTGGTTCACGTCTCTCGGCCTGCCTCACGCTTCTAGTTTGCTGTCTTCTCTTCCGGGTGGTCTCACGGATACCAGGTCTGCTGTCTTCTCTTCCGGGTGGTCTGTTTCTTATTTCTCCTCTTGCTGGTTGTGCGTTTCTGGTTTGGTTGCAGGATGTGTTTCTGGTTTGCTTGTAGGAGGCGTTTCTGGTTTGATTGCAGGAGGTGTTTCTGGTTTGCTTGCAGGAGGCGTTTCTGGTTTGCTTGCAGGAGGCGTTTCTGGTTTGCTTGCAGGAGGTTGCACGTTCTGGTTTGCTCTCCCGGTGGTGACGTTTCTGGTTTGCTCTCCCGGTGGTGTCGTTTCTGATCTCTTGCCGTTCTGCTCTCTTCCTTTTTGGCCGGTTGCTGTAGGGTTGCTGTTTATTCAATTGTGTTGGCCCTCTTTTTTAGTTTTGTCTTCCAAGGCCTTTATATACTCTCTTCCATGAAACCCTAATAGGGCTTACATGGCGGATTTACTTTCTTGCCCTTCCATGTGACTTTACTGCCCTTCCATGTGACTTTACTCTCTTGCACACTTAACCCTAGTTGACAACAATTACAACTCATACAAGGCTGTGGGAACAACACAACTTTTAGAATTTTAAAGTCTTATAGGGCTTAATACATTGTTAATAATTAGTTGAATTGAAATTTTGTAATTTTTTTATTTGTCTCCTTTACCACAATGCAATTTGAAAATATTTATATATTTTTAGTCTACAAACATATTACTTAAGAAGAAGTAAATGCAATGGGGTCTAATAAGAAGATTTCCCCACTTCCTTCAAGAGCAAGATGCTTGACCCAACATTAAAGCTTGGGATTGTTCTTTATAATATTCATCCACTAAAGTGTATTTTATATAATAGAGTCCATTACTTGTATTTTTGTTTAACAAAACTTATTCAAATATTATGTTTTTCTCACTATTCAAATTACAGTGGCATAAACAATAAATTTAAGGATCAAAACATTGCATTTTTTCAACTTTTAGAATTTTAAAGTATTATAAGGTTAAATGCATTGTTAATAATCAGTTGAATTTAAATTTTGTATGTTTTTTTATTTTCTCCTTTGCCATAATGCAATTTGAAATGATTTATATAATTTTAGTCTTCAAACATATTACTTAAGAAAAAACAAATGCCATGGACTTTAATAAAAAGTTTTGCCATAACTCTCTAGAGATATATGCTTGACCCAATATTGACGCATGGAATTGCTATTTATAATATTCATCCATTAAAGTGTATTTTACGCAATTGAGTCTATTACTTGTATTTTTGTTCAATTAACATATTCAAAAATTATGTTTTTCTCCCTATTCAAAGGCAATGGCATTAGCAATAAATTTAAAAATCAAAACATTGTACTTCTTCTATTTTTAGAATTATAAAGTCCTATAGGGATAAATGCATTGTTAACAATTAGTTAAATTTAAAGTTTGTAATTTTTTTAATTGTCTCCTTTGCCATAATACAAATTGAAATGATTTATATTTTATACAATTCAGTTCATTACTTGTATTTTTGTTCAATTAACATATTCAAATATTATGTTTTTCTCACAATTCAAAATGCAATGACATTAACAATAAATTTAAAAATCAAAATATTGCATTTTTCAACTTTTAGAATTTTAAAGTCTTATAGGGATTTATGCATTGTTAATAATAAGTTGAATTTAAATTTTGTAAGTTTTTTCTTAGTCTCCTTTTCCACAATGCAAATTGAAATGACTTATATAATTTTAGTCTACAAACATATTACTTAAGAAAAAGCAAATGCAATGGGGTCTAATTAAGAGTTTCCCCACTCCCCTTGAGAGCAATATGCTTGACACAACATTGAAACTTGGGATTGCTATTTAAAATATTCATCGACTAAAGTGTATTTTATATAATTAAGTCCATTTCTTATATTTTTGTTCAATTAACATATTCAAATATTATGTTTTTCTCACCATTCAAATGCAATGACATTAGCAATAAATTTAAAAATCAAAACATTGCATTTTCTTAACTTTGTGAATTTTAAAGTCTTAAAGGGATTAATGTATTGTTAATAATCAGTTGAATTTAAAGTTTGTAATTTTTTAATTGTCTCCTTTGTCACAATGCAATTTGAAATGATTTAAATAAGTTTAGTTTACAAACATATGACTTGAGGAAAAGCAAATACAATGGACTCTAATAAGAAATTTTCCCACTTGCCCCAAGTGCGGTGTGCTTGACCCAACATTTAAACTTGGGATTGCTATTTGTAACATTCATCCCTAAAAGTGTATGTTATACAATTTTGTCCATTGCTTGTATTTTTGTTCAATTAACATATTCAAATATTATGTTTTTCTTGCCATTCAAATGCAATGGCATTAGCAATAAATTTAGAAATCATAACATTGCATTTTTTCAACTTTTAGAATTTGAAAGTCTTACAGGGACTAATGCAATATTAATAATCAGTTGAATTCAAAGTTTGTAATTTTTTTAATTGTCTCCTTTACCACAATAAAATTTGAAAGGGTTTACATAATTTTAGTCTACAAACATATTACTTAAGAAAAATCAAATGCAATGGACTCTAATAAGAAGTTTCCCTTTCCCCTTAAGAGCAATATGCTTGACATAACATTGAAACTTGGGATTGCTATTTATAATATTTATCTACTAAAGTGTATTTTGTACAATTGAGTCCATTACTCGTAGTTTTGTTCAATTAACATATTCAAATATTATGTTCTTCTCACCATTCAAACACAATGGCATTAGTAATAAATATAGAAATCATAACATTGCATTTTTTTAACTTTTAGAATTTGAAAGTCTTATAGGGACTAATGCAATGTTAATAATCAGTTGAATTTAAAGTTTGTAATTTTTTTAATTGTCTCCTTTGCCACAATAAAATTTGAAAGGGTTTACATAATTTTAGTCTACAAACATATTACTTAAGAAAAAGCAAATGCAATGGACTCTACTAAGAAGTTTCCCTTTCCCCTCAAGAGCAATATGCTTGACATAACATTGAAACTTGGGATTGCTATTTATAATATTCATCTATTAAACTGTATTTTGTACAATTGAGTCCATTACTCGTAGTTTTGTTTAATTAACATATTTAAATATTATGTTCTTCTCACCATTCAAACACAATGGCATTATCAATAAATTTAAAAATCAAAACATTGCATTTTTTCAACCTTTAGAATTTTAAAGTCTTATAGGGATTAATACATTGCTAATAATCAGTTGAATTTAAAGTTTGTAATTTTTTTGATTGTCTCCTTTGCCACAATGCAATTTGAAATTATTTAAATAATTTTAGTCTACAAACATATTTCTTTAGAACAAGCAAATGCAATGGACTCTAATAAGAACTTTCCCCACTTGCCCCAAGTGCGGTATGCTTGACCTAACATTCAAGCTTGGGATTGCTATTTATAATATTCATCCCCAAAAGTGTTTGTTATACAATTGAGTCCATTACTTGTATTTTTGTTCAATTAACATATTCAAATATGATGTTTTTCTCACCATTCAAACGCAATGGCATTAGCAATAAATTTCAAAATCATAACATTGCAATTTGAAATGATTTATATAATTTTAATCTATAAACATATTATATAAGAAGAAGCAAATGCAATGAACTCTAATAAGAAGTTTCCCTTTCCCCTTAAGAGCGATATGCTTGACATAACATTGAAACTTGAAATTGTTATTTATAATCATCATCCACTAAGGTGTATTTTGTACAATTGAGTCCATTACTCTTAGTTTTGTTCAATTAACATATTCAAATATTATGTTCTTCTCACCATTCAAACACAATGGCATTAGCAATAAATTTCAAAATCAAAACATTGTATTTTTTCAACTTTTAGAATTCTAAAATCTTATAAGGATTAATGCCTTGTTAATAATCAGTCGAATTTAAATTTTGTAATTTTTTTAATTTTCTCCTTTGCCACAATGCAATTTGAAATGATTTATATAATTTTAGTCTACGAACATGTTACTTAAGAAAAAGCAAATGCAATGGACTCTAATAAGAGGTTTACCTTTCTCCTCCAAAGCAATATGCTTGACACAACATTGAAACTTAGGATTGCTATTTATAATATTCATCCACTAAAGTTTATTTTATGCAATTGCTTCCATTACTTGTATTTTTATTCAATTAACATGTTCAAAAATTATGTTTTTCTTGCCATTCAAATTCAATGGCATTAGCAATAAATTTAAAAATCAAAAGATTGCACTTTTTCGATTTTCAGAATTCTAAAGTCCTATAGGGATAAATGCATTGTTAATTATCAGTTGAATTTAAATTTTGTAATTTTTTAATTGTCTCCATTGTGACAATGATATTAGAAATGATTTATATAATTTTAGTCTACAAACATATTACTTAAGAAAATGCAAATGCAATGGACTCTAGTAAGAAGTTTCCCTTTCCCCTTAAGAGCAATATGCTTGACATAACATTGAAACTTGGGATTGCTATTTATAATATTCACCCACTAAAGTGTATTTTATGCAATTAAGTCCATCACTTGTATTTTTGTTTAATTAACATATTCAAAAAAAATTATGTTTTTGTCACCGTTCAAATGCAATGACAATTGCAATAAATTTAAAAATGAATACATTGCACTTTTTCCATTTTTAGAATTCCAAAGTCTTATAAGGATAAATGCGTTGTTAATAATCAATTGAATTTAAAGTTTGTAATCTTTTAATTGTCTCCTTTGCCATAATGCTATTTGAAATGAATTATATAATTTTAGTCTACAAACATATTACTTAAGAAAAAACAAATGCAATAGACTCTAAAAAGAAGTTTCCCTTTCCCTTTAAGAGCAATATGCTTGACACAACCTTAAAACTTGGGATTGCTATTTATAATATTCATCCACTAAAGTGTATTTTATGCAATTAAGTCTATTACTTTATTTTGTTCGATTAACATATTCAAAAATTATGTTATTGAAGCCATTCAAATGCAATGGCATTTGCAATAAATTTAAAAATCAAAACATTACACTTTTTTATTTTTAGAATTCTAAAGTCTTATAAGGGATAAATGAGTTGTTAACGATCAGTTGAATTTAAAGTTTGTACTTTTTTAAATGTCTCCTTTACCGCAATGCAATTTGAAATGATTTATATAATTATAGTCTATAAACATATTACTTTAGAGAAAGCAAATGCAATGGACTCTAATAAGAACTTTCCCCACTCGCCTCAAGTGCAATATGCTTCACTCAACATTCAAGCTTAGGATTGCTATTTATATTTTTCATCCACTAAAGTGTATTTTATACAATTGAGTCCATTACTTGTATTTTTGTTCAATTAACATATTCAAATATTATGTTTTTCTCTCCATTCAAATACAATGACATTAGTAATAAATTTAGAAATCATAACATTGTAATATTTCAACTTTTAGAATTTTTAACTCTTATAGGGATGAATGCATTGTTAATAATCAGTTGAATTTAAATTTTGTAATTTTTTTAATTGTCTCCTTTTCCATCATGCAATTTTAAATGATTTAAATAGTTTTAGTCTACAAACATATTACTTAGGAGCAAATGCAATGGACTCTAAAAAGAAGTTTCCCTTTCCCCTCAAGAGCAATATGCTCGACACAACATAAAAACTTGAGATTGTTATTTATAATATTCATTCATTAAAGTGTATTTTATGCAATTTAGTTTATTACTTGTATTTTTGTTCAATTAACATATTTAAAAATTATATTTTTCTCGCCATTCAAATGTAATGGCATTACTAATAAATTTAAAAATCAAAACATTGCACTCTTTCTATTTTTATAATTCTAAAGTCCTATAAGGATAAATGCATTGTTAATAATTAATTGAATTTAAGGTTCGTAATTTGTTTAATTGTCTCCTTTACCACAAAGCAAATTAAAATGATCTATATAATTTTAGTCAACAAACAGATTACTATAGAAAAAGCAAATGCAATGGACTCTAATAAGAACTTTCCCCACTCGCCCCACTTGCCTCAAGTGCAGTATGCTTGACCCAACATTCAAGCTTGGGATTGTTATTTATAATATTTATCCCCAAAAGTGTATTTTATACAATTGAGTTCATTACTTGTATTTTTGTTCAATTGACATATTCAAATATTATGTTTTTCTCACCATTCAAAAGCAATGGCTTTAGTAATAAATTTAGGAGTCATAACATTGCATTTTTCAACTTTCAGAATTTTAAAGTCTTATAAGGATTAATGCATTGTTAATAATCAGTTGAATGTAAATTTTGTAATTTTTTTAATTGTTTCCTTTCCCACAATGCTATTTGAAATGATTTATATAATTTTAGTCTATAAACATATTACTTTAGAAAAAGCAAATGCAATGAACTTTAATAAGAAGTTTCCCCAATCCCCCCAAGTGTAATGTGCTTGAGCCAACATTCAAACTTAGGATTTCTATTTATATTTTTCATCCACTAAAGTGTATTTTATACAATTGAGTCCATTACTTGTATTTTTGTTCAATTAACATATTCAAATATTATGTTTTTCTCACCATTCAAATGCAATGGCATTAATAATGAATTCAGAAATCATAACATTGTAATATTTCGACTTTTAGAATTTTCAAGTCTTATAGGGATTAATGCATTGTTAATAATCAGTTGAATTTAAATTTTGTAATTTTTTTAATTGTCTCCTTTTCCATCATGCAATTTTAAATGATTTAAATAGTTTTAGTCTACAAACATATTACCTAGGAGCAAATGCAATGGACTCTAATAAAAAGTTTCCCTTTCCCCTTAAGAGCAATATGTTTGACACAACATTGAAACCAGGGATTGCTATTTATAACATTTATCTACTAAAGTGTATTTTATGCAATTGAGTCCATTACTTGTATTTTTGACAAATTAACATATTTAAAAATTATGCTTTTCTTGCCATTCAAATGCAATGGCATTAGCAATAAATTTAAAAATCATAACATTACACTTTTTTGCTTTTTAGAATTCTAAAGTCCTGAAGGGATTAATGCATTGTTAATAATTAGTTGAATTTAAATTTTGTAATTTTTTTAATTGTCTCCTTTGCCACAATGCTATTTGAAATTATTTATATAATTTTAGTCTACAAACATATTACTTAAGAAAATGCAAATGTAATGGACTCTAATAAGAAGTTTCCCTTTCCCCTCAAGAGCAATATGCTTGATATAACATTGAAACTTGGGATTGTTATTTATAATATTCATCCAATAAAGTGTATTTTATGCAATTGAGTCCATTACTTGTATTTTTGTTCAACTAACATATTTAAAAATTATGCTTTCTTAGCATTCAAATGCAATGGCATTAGCAAAAAATTTAAAATCAAAACATTACACTTTTTCTATTTTTAGAATTCTAAAGTCCTATAGGGATAAATGCATTGTTAATAATCAGTTGAATTTAAGGTTTGTAATTTTGTAATTGTCTCCTTTGCCACAATGCAAATTGAAATGATTTATATAATTTTAGTCTACAAACGTATTACTTTAAAAAAAAAAAATGCAATGGACTTTAATAAGATGTTTCCCCACTCCCCTCAAGAGCAATATGCTTGACCCAACATTGAAGTTTGGCATTGTTATTTATAATATTCATCCGCTAAACTGTATTTTATACAATTGAGTCCATTACTTGTATTTTTGTTCAATTAAAATATTCAACTATTATGTTTTTCTCTCCATTCAAATGCAATGCCATTAGCAATAAATTTAGAAATCACAACATTGTATTTTTTCAACTTTCAGAATTTTGAAGTCTTATAAAGATTAATACATTATTAAATTTTGTAATTTTTTAACTGTCTCATTTGCCATTATGCAATTTGAAACGATTTAAATAATTTTAGTCTATAAATACAATAGTTAAGAAAAAGCAAATGCAATGGACTCTAATAAGAAGTTTCCCTTTCCCCTCAAGAGCAATATGCTTGACACAACATTGAAACTTAGGATTGCTATTTACAATATTCATCCACTAAAGTGTATTTTATGCAATTGAGTCCATTACTTGTATTTTTGTTCAATTAACATATTCAAAAATTATGTTTTCCTTGTCATTTAAATGCAATGGCATTAGCAATAAACTTAAAAATCAAAACATTACACTTTTTCGATTTTTAGAATTCTAAAGTCCTATGGGATAAATGCATTTTTAATAATCAGTTGAATTTAAAGTTTGTAATTTTTTAATTGTCTCCTTTGCCACAATGCAATTTCAAATGATTCATCTAATTTTAGTCTACAAACATATTACTTAGGAAAAAGCAAATGCAATGGATTCTAATAAGAAGTTTCCCTACCCCCTCAAAGCAATATTTTTTACATAACATTAAAGCTTGGGATTACTATTAATAATATTCATCCAGTAAAGTGTATTTTATACAATTGAGTCCATTATTTGTAGTTTTATTCAATTAACATCTTCAAAAATTATGTTTTTCTCACCATTTAAAATGCAGTGGCATTAACAATAAATTTGAGAATCAAAGCATTGCATTTTTTCAACTTTTAGAATTTTAAAGTCTTATAGGGACTAATGCATTGTTAATAATCAGTTGAATTTAAAGTTTGTAATTTTTTTAATTGTCTCCTTTGCCAAAATGCTATTTGAAATGATTTATATAATTTTAGTCTAGAAACATATTACTTTAGAAAAAGCAAATGCAATGGACTGTAATAAGAACTGCTCCCACTTGCCTCAAGTGTAGTATGCTTGACCCAACATTCAAGCTTGGGATTGCTATTTAGAATATTGATCCCCAAAAGTGTATTTAACACAATTGAGTTCATTACTTGTATTTTTGTTCAATTAACATATTCTAATATTATGTTTTTCCCACCATTCAAATGCAATAGTATTAGCAATAAATTTAGAAATCATAACATTGCATTTTTTCAACTTTCAGAATTTTGAAATCTTATAGGGATTAATGCATTGTTAATAACAAGGTCAATTTAAATTTTGTGATTTTTTTAATTGTCTCCTTTCCCATAATGCTATTTGAAATGATTTATTACTTAAGAAAAAGCAAATGTAATGGACTCTAATAAGAAGTTTCCTTTTCCCCTCAAGAGCAATATGCTTGATACAACATTAAAACTTGGGATTGCAATTTATAATATTCATCGACTAAAGTGTATTTTATGCAATTGAGTCTATTACTTGTATTTTTGCTTAATTAACATATTCAAAAATTATATTTTTGTCACCTTTCAAATGCAATGACAATTGCAATAAATTTAAAATTTTTTTAATTATCTCCTTTGCCACAATGCTATTTGAAATGATTCATATAGTTTTAGTCTAAAAATATGCAACATAAGAAAAGGCAAATGCAATGGACTCTAATAAGAAGTTTCCCCACCCCCCTTAAGCACAATATACTCGACATAACATTGAAGCTTGGAAGTGCTATTTATAATATTCATCCACTAAAGCCTATTTTATACAATTGAGTACATTACTTGTATTTTTGTTCAATTAACTTATTCAAATATTATACTTTTCTCACCATTCAAATGTAATGGCATCAGCAATAAATGTAAATATCAAAACATTGCACTTGTTGAATTTTTAGAATTCTAAATTTCTATAAGGACAAATGAATTGTTAATAATCAGTTGAATTTAAATTTTGAAATTTTTTTAATGATCTCCTTTGGCACAATGCTATTTGAAATGATTCATATAGTTTTAGTCGACAAACATATTATTTAGACAAAGTAGATGCAATGGACTCTAATAAGAAGTTTCCCCACCTCACTTTAGCGTAATATGCTTGACCTAACATTGAAGCCTGGGAGTGCTATTTATAATATTCATCCACTAAAGAGTATTTTATACAATTGAGTACATTACTTGTATTTTTGTTCAATTAACTTATTCAAATATTATGTTTTTATCACCATTCAAATGCAATGGTATTACCAATAAATTTAAAAATCAAAACAATGCACTTTTTCAATTTTTAGAATTCTAAAGTCTTATAATGAGAAATGCATTGTTAATTATCAATTGAATTTTACTTTTGTATTTTTTTTAGTTGTCTCCTTTGCCACAATACAATTTGAAATGATTTGTATAATTTTAGCCTTCAAACATATTATTTAAGAAAATGCAATTGCAATGACCTATACGAAGAAGTTTCCCTGCTTCGCTTAAGAGCAATATAATTAACTTGACATTGAAACTTAGGAATGCCATTTATAATATTCATCGACTAAAGTGTATTTTATACAATTGAGTCTATTACTTGTATTTTTGTTCAATAAACATTTTCAAATATTATGTTTTTCTCACCATTTAAATGCAATGGCATTAGCAATAAATTTGCAAATCAAAACATTGCACTTTTTCAATTTTTAGAATTCTAAAGTCCTATAATGAGAAATGTATTGTTAATAATTAGTTGAATTTTACTTTTATATTTTTTTTAATTCTCTCCTTTGCCACAATGCAATTTGAAATGATTTGTACAATTTTAGTCTTCAAACATATTATTTAAGAAAATGCAATTGTAATGACCTCTAAGAAGAAGTTTCCTTGCTTCGCTTAAGAGCAATATAATTAATGCAACATTGAAGCTTGGGAATGTCATTTATAATATTCATCAACTAAAGTGTATTTTATACAATTGAGTCCCTTACTTGTATTTTTGTTCAATAAACATTTTCAAATATTATGTTTTTCTCACCATTCAAATGCAATGGCATTAGCAATAAATTTTAAAATCAAGAAATTGCACTTTTTCAATTTTAAAATTTCTAAAGTCCTATAAGGATAAATGCATTGTTAATTATCAATTGAATTTTACTTTTGTATTTTTTTAATTGTCTCCTTTTCCACAATGTAATTTGAAATGATTTGTATAATTTTAGTCTACAAATATATCACTAAAGAAAAAGCAATTGGGATGGACTCTAATACGAAGCTTCCCTACTCCCCTCAAGAGCAATATACTTGACCCAACATTGAATCTTGGGAGTGCTATTTATAATATTCCTTCACTAAAGTGTATTTTATACAATTGAGTACATTACTAGTATTTTTGCTCCATTAAGTTATTCAAATATTATGTTTTCCTCACCATTCCAAATGTAATGGCTTTAACAATAAATTTAAAAATCAACACATTGCAATTTTTCAATTTTTAGAATTCTAAAGTCCTATGAGAACAAATGCAGTGTTAATTATCAGTTGAATTTTACTTTTATATTTTTTTTAATTGTCTACTTTGCCACAATGCAATTTGAAATGATTTATAGAATTTTAGTCTACAAACATATTATTTTGGAAAGAGCAAATGCAATGGACTCTAACAAGAAGTTTCCCCACCCCTTTAAAGCGCAATATGCTCGACCTAATATTAAAGCTTGGGATTGCTATTTATAATATTCTTCCACTAAAGTATATTTTATACAATTGAGTCCATTAGTTGGATTTTTGTTCAACTAACATATTCAAACATTATGTTTTTCTCGCCATTCCAATGCAATGGCATTAGCAATAAATTTAAAAATTGAAACATTGCACTTTTTCAATTTTTAGAATTCTAAAGTCTTATAAAGGTAAATGCATTGTTAATTATCTGTTGAATTCTACTTCTGTATTTCTCTTAATTGTCTCTTTTGCGATAACGCAATTTGAAATAATTTATATAATTTTAGTCTACAAACATATTATTTAAGAAAAAGCAAATGCAATGGACTCTAATAAGAAGTTTTCCTACCCCCTTAAGTGCAATATGCTCGATCTAACATTAAAACTTGGGATTGCTATTTATAATATTCTTCCACTAAAGTATATTTTATACAATTGAGTTCATTAGTTGGATTTTTGTTCAACTAACATATTCAAACATTATGTTTTTCTCACCATTCCAATGCAATAGCATTTGCAATAAATTTAAAAATTGAAACATTGCACTTTTTCAATTTTTAGAATTCTAAAGTCTTATAAGGGTAAATGCATTGTTAATTATCTGTTGAATTCTACTTTTGTATTTCTTTTAATTGTCTCTTTTGCGACAACACAATTTGAAATAATTTATATAATTTTAGTCTACAAACATATTATTTAAGAAAAAGCAAATGCAATGGACTCTAATAAGAAGTTTTCCTACCCCCTTAAGCGCAATATGCTCGACCTAACATTGAAGTTTGGGATTGGTATTTATAATATTCTTCCACTAAAGTATATTTTATACAATTGAGTCTATTAGTTGGATTTTTGTTCAACTAACATATTCAAACATTATGTTTTTATCACCATTCCAATGCAATAGCATTAGCAATAAATTTAAAAATTGAAACATTGCACTTTTTCAATTTTTAGAATTCTAAAGTCCTATAAGGGTAAATGCATTGTTAATTATCTGTTGAATTTTACTTTTGTATTTTTTTTAATTGTCTCCTTCGCCACAATGCAATTTGAAATGATTTATATAATTTTAGTTCACAAACATACTATTTATGAAAAAGCAATTGCAATGGAATCTAAAAACAAGTTTTGCTACTGCCCTGAAGAGCAATATACTTGACCCAACATTGAAGCTTGGAAATGTTATTTACAATATTCATCCTCTAAAGTGTATTTTATATAGTTGAGTCTATTACTTGAATTTTTGTTCAACTAACATATTCAAACATTATGTTTTTCTTACCATTCAAATGCAAAGGCATTAGTAATAAATTTAAAAATCAAAACATTACACTTTTTCAATTTTGAGAATTCTAAAGTTCTATAAGGATAAATGCATTGTTAATTATCTGTTGAATTCTACTTTTGTATTTCTTTTAATTGCCTCCTTTGCGACAATCCAATTTGAAATGATTGATATAATTTTAGTCTACAAATATATTATTTAAGAAAAAGGAATCGGAATGGACTCTAATAAGAAGTTTCCCTACTCCCTTCAAGAGGAATATACTTGACCTAACATTGAAGCTTGGGAATGCTATTTATAATATTCATCCACTAAAGTGTATTTTATACAGTTGAGTCCATTACTTGGATTTTTGTTCAACTAACATATTCAAACATTATGTTTTTTTCACAATTCAAAGGCAATTACATTAGCAATAAATTTAAAAATCAAAACATTACACCTTTTCAATTTTTAGAATTCTAAAGTCTTATAAGGATAAATGCGTTGTTAATTATCAATTGAATTCTACTTTTGTATTTCTTTTAATTGTCTCCTTTGCAACAATCTAATTTGAAATGATTGATATAATTTTAGTCTACAAACATATTATTTAAGAAAAAGTAAATGCAATGGATTCTAATAAGAAGTTTCCCTACCCCCACAAGCGCAATATGCTTGACCTAACATTAAAGTTTGGGATTTCTATTTATAATATTCTTCAACTAAAGTGTATTTTATACAAATGAGTTATTACTTGGATTTTTGTTCAACTAACATATTCAAACATTATGTTTTTCTCACCATTCCAATGCAATAGCATTAGCAATAAATTTAAAAATCAAAACATTACACTTTTTCAATTTTTAGAATTCTAAAGTCCTATAAGGGTAAATGCATTCTTAATTATCTCTTGAATTTTACTTTTGTATTTTTTTTAATTGTCTCCTTTTCCATAATGCAATTTGAAATAATTTATATTATTTTGTCTACAAACATATTATTTATGAAAAAACAAATACAATGGACTCTAATAAGAAGTTTCCCCACCCCCTCAAGTGCAATATAGTCGACCTAACATTGAAACTTGGGATTGCTATTTATAATATTCTTCCACTAAAGTGTATTTTATACAATTAAGTACATTACTTGGATTTTTGTTCAACTAACATATTTAAACATTATGTTTTTTTCACCATCCCAATGCAATGGCCTTAGTAATAAATTTAAAAATCAAAACATTGCACTTTTTTAATCTTTAGAATTCTAAAGTCCAATAAGGATAAATACATTGTTAATTTTTAGTTGAATTTTATTTTTGTATTTTTTTCAATTGTCTACTTTGCCACAATGCAATTTGAAATGATTTATATAATTTTAGTTTACAAACATATTATTTATGAAAAAGCAATTGCAATGGACTCTAATAACAAGTTTCCCTACTGCCCTGAAGAGCAATATACTTGACCCAACATTGAAGTTTGGGAATGCTATTTACAATATTCATCCTCTAAAGTGTATTTTATACAATTAAGTCTATTACTTGAATTTTTGTTCAACTAACACATTCAAACATTATGTTTTTCTTACCATTCAAATGCGATGGCATTAGCAATAAATTTAAAAATCAAAACATTACACTTTTTCAATTTTTAGAATTCTAAAGTCCTATAAGGATAAATGCATTGTTAATTATCATTTGAATTCTACCTTTGTATTTCTTTTAATTGTCTCCTTTGTGACAATCCAATTTGAAATGATTGATATAATTTTAGTCTACAAACATATAATTTAAGAAAAAGCAAATGCAATGGACTCTAATAAGAAGTTTCCCTACCCCCTCAAGCGCAATATGCTCGACCTAAGACTGAAGCTTAGGATTGCTATTTATAATATTCTTCCATTAAAATGTATTTTATACAATTGAGTCCATTACTTGGATTTTTGTTCAACTAACATATTTAAACATTATGTTTTTTTCACCATTCCAATGCAATGGCCTCAGCAATAAATTTAAAAATCAAAACATTGCACTTTTTCAATTTTTAGAATTCTAAAGTCCAATAAGGATAAATGCATTGTTAATTTTTAGTTGAATTTTATTTTTGTATTTTTTTCAATTGTCTACTTTGCCACAATGCAATTTGAAATGATTTATATAATTTTAGTTTACAAACATATTATTTATGAAAAAGAAATTGCAATGGACTCTAATAACAAGTTTCCCTACTGCCCTGAAGAGCAATATACTTGACCCAACATTGAAGTTTGGGAATGCTATTTACAATATTCATCCTCTAAAGTGTATTTTAGACAGTTGAGTCTATTACTTGAATTTTTGTTCAACTAACACATTCAAACATTATGTTTTTCTTACCATTCAAATGCAATGGCATTAGCAATAAATTTAAAAATCAAAAAATTACACTTTTTCAATTTTTAGAATTCTAAAGTCCTATAAGGATAAATGCATTGTTAATTATCATTTGAATTCTACCTTTGTATTTCTTTTAATTGTCTCCTTTGTGACAATCCAATTTGAAATGATTGATATAATTTTAGTCTACAAACATATAATTTAAGAAAAAGCAAATGCAATGGACTCTAATAAGAAGTTTCCCTACCCCCTCAAGCGCAATATGCTCGACCTAAGACTGAAGCTTAGGATTGCTATTTATAATATTCTTCCATTAAAATGTATTTTATACACTTGAGTCCATTACTTGGATTTTTGTTCAACTAACATATTTAAACATTATGTTTTTTTCACCATTCCAATGCAATGGCCTCAGCAATAAATTTAAAAATCAAAACATTGCACCCTTTCAATTTTTAGAATTCTAAAGTCCAATAAGGATAAATGCATTGTTAATTATTAGTTGAATTTTATTTTTGTATTTTTTTCAATTGTCTACTTTGCCACAATGCAATTTGAAATGATTTATATAATTTTAGTTTACAAACATATTATTTATGAAAAAGCAATTGCAATGAACTCTAATAACAAGTTTCGCTACTGCCTTGAAGGGCAATATACTTGACCCAACATTGAAACTTGGGAATGCTATTTAAAATATTCATCCTCTAAAGTGTATTTTATACAGTTGAGTCTATTACTTGAATTTTTGTTCAACTAACATATTCAAACATTATGTTTTTCTTACCATTCAAATGCAATGGCATTAGCAATAAATTTAAAAATCAAAACATTACACTTTTTCAATTTTTAGAATTCTAATGTCCTATAAAGATAAATGCATTGTTAATTATCTGTTGAATTCTACTTTTGTATTTCTTTTAATTGTCTCCTTTATGACAATCCAATTTGAAATGGTTGATATAATTTTAGTCTACAAACATATTATTTAAGAAAAAGCAATTGGAATGGATTCTAATAAGAAGTTTTCCTCCTCCCCTCAAGGGCAATAGACTTGACCCAACATTTATGCTTGGGAATGCTATTTATAATATTCATCCACTAAAGTGTATTTTATACAATTGAGTCCATTACTTGGATTTTTGTTCAACTAATATATTAAAACATTATGTTTTTCTCACAATTCAAAGGCAATTGCATTAGCAATAAATTTAAAAATCAAAACATTACACTTTTTCAATTTTTAGAATTCTAAAGTCCTATAAGGATAAATGCATTGTTAATTATCAGTTAAATTCTACTTTTTTACTTCTTTGAATTGTCTCCTTTGCAACAATCCAATTTGAAATGATTTATATAATTTTAGTCTACAAAGATATTGTTTAAGAAAAAGCAATTGCAATGGACTCTAAAAAGAAGTTTCCCTATTCCCCTCAAGAGCAATATTATTGACCCAACATTGAAGCTTAGGAGTGTTATTTGTAATATTCATCCACTAAAGTGTATTTTATACAATTGAGTCCTTTACTAGTATTTTTGTTCAATTAACATTTTCAAATATTATGTTTTTCTTGCTCTTCAAATGCAATGGCATTAGCAATAAATTTAAAAACCAAAACATTGCACTTTTTCAATTTTTAGCATTCTAAAGTCCTATAAGGATAAATGCATTGTTAATTTTCAGTAGAATTTTACTTTTGTATTTTTTTAATATTCTCCTTTGCCATAATGCAATTTGAAATGATTTGAGTAATTTTTGTCTACAAACATATTATTTAAGAAAATGCAATTGTAGTGGCCTCTAAGAAGAAGTTTCCCTACTTCGCTTAAGAGCAATATACTTAAACCAACATTGAAACTTGGGAATGCTATTTATGATATTCATCAACTAAAGTGTATTTTATACAATTGAGTCTGTTACTTGTACTTTTGTTCAATTAACATTTTCAAATATTATGTTTTTCTCACCATTCAAATGCAATGACATTAGCAATAAATTTAAAAATCAAGACATTGCACTTTTTCAATTTTTAAAATTCTAAAGTCTTATAAGAATAAATGCATTGTTAATTATCGATTGAATTTCACTTTTGTATTTTTTTTAATTGTCTCCTTTGCCATAATGCAATTTGAAATGATTTGTATAATTTTAGTCTTCAAACATATTATTGAAGAAAAAGCAATTGCAATGGACACTAATAAGAAGTTCCCCTACTCCCTCAAGGGCAATATACATGACCTAACATTGAAGTTTGGGTCTGCTATTTATAATATTCATCCACTAATAAGAAGTTTCCCCAGCCCCCTCAAGCGCAATATGCTCGACCTAACATTGAAACTTGGAAGTGCCATTTATAATATTCATGCACTAAAGCGTATTTTATACAATTGAGTACATTACTTGTATTTTTGTTCAATTAACTTATTCAAATATCATGTTTTTCTCACCATTCAAATGTAATGGCATTAGCAATAAATTTAAAAATCAAAACATTGCACTTTTTTAATTTTTAGAATTCTAAATTCCTATAGGGATAAATGCACTGTTAATAATTAGTTGAATTTTAATTTTGAAACCTTTTTAATTATCTCCTTTGCCACAATGCTATTTGAAATGATTCATATAGTTTTCGTCTACAAACATATTATTTAGGACAAAGTAGATGCAATGGACTCTAATAAGAAGTTTCCCCACCCCGCTCTAGCGCAATATGCTCGACCTAACATTGAAGCTTGGGAGTGTTATTTATAATATTCATCCACTAAAGAGTATTTTATACAATTAAGTACATTAGTTGTATTTTTCTTCAATTAACTTATTCAAATATTATGTTTTTCTCACCATTCCAACCGCAATGGCATTAACAATAAATTTAAAAATCAAAATTTTGCACCTTTTCAATTTTAGAATTCTAAATTCCTATAGGGATAAATGCGCTGTTAATAATTAGTTGAATTTTAATTTTGAAACCTTTTTTATTATCTCCTTTGCCACAATGCTATTTGAAATGATTCATATAGTTTTCATCTACAAACATATTATTTAGGACAAAGTAGATGCAATGGACTCTAATAAGATGTTTCCCCACCCCCTCTAGCGCAATATGCTCGACCTAACATTGAAGCTTGGGAGTGTTATTATAATATTCATCCACTAAAGATATTTTATATCAATTAAGTGCATTAGTTGTATTTTCTTTCAATTAACTTATTCAAATATTATGTTTTTCTCACCATTCCAACCCGCAATGGCATTAAAAAATTTCAAAATCAAACTTTTGCACCTTTTCAATTTTTAGAATTCTAAATTCTATAGGGATAATGCACTGCTAATAATCAGTTGAATTTAAATTTTATTTTTTTTTAATTATCTCATTTGGTTACAATGCTATTTGAAATGATTCATCCTAGTTTTTAAGTCCTAAAGATATACACATAAGAACAAGGCCAATACCATGGACTCCTAATAACTGAAGTCTTCCTTTGCCCCTCAAAGCCACACTTATCCTAGACTGTGAAGTTTGAGGATTGTAGTTGGTGAAGGCTATACTCATCCCATAAGGTTTTATACATTGATTCCATTACTTGCTATTATTCATTCATTAAATGCAATGAACTTAACATAAATTTTATAAAAATCCAACCATCTATTGGCACATTTTCCAATTTATCCGAAATTCTAAATTCCCTATCAGGCGATAAATGCATTGTTATAATTAGTTTGAATTTAAAATTATTAAAATTTTTTTAATTATTTCCTTTGCCACAATGATATTTGAAATGATTTACATATTTTAGTCTAAAAATGTACAACTTAAGAAAAGCAAATGCAATGGACTCTAATAAGAAGTTTCCTCCACCCACTCTATGCGCAATATGCCTCGAACCTAACATTGAAGCCTTGGAGTGCTATT
>JAIRCJ010000761.1:31560-57265 GCA_020883675.1 Bruguiera gymnorhiza | reverse complement strand
CACTTTTTCAATTTTTAGAATTCTAAATTCCTATAGGGATAAATACACTGTTAATAATCAGTTGAATTTAAATTTTGAAATTTTTAATTATATCCTTTGCCACAATGATATTTGAAATGATTTACATAGTTTTAGTCTAAAAATGTACAACTTAAGAAAAAGCAAATGCATGCACTCTAATAAGAAATTTTCCCCACCCCCCTCAAGCGCAATATACTCAACCCAACATTGAAGTTTGGGATTGCTATTTTATATTCCATCCACTAAATCATATTTATATAATTGGGTACATTACTTGTATTTTTGTTCAATTAACTTATTCAAATGTAATATTTTTCTCACCATTCAAATGTAATGGCATTAACAATAAATGTAAAAATCAAAACATTGCACATTTTGAATTTTAGAATTCTAAATTCCTATAGGGATAAATGCACTCATAATAATTTGTTGAATTTAAATTTTGAAATTTTTTAATTGATCTCTTTTACCACAATGCTATTTGAAATGATTCATACAGTTTTGGTCTACAAACATATTATCTAGGCAAAGCAAATGCAATGGACTTTGATAAGAAGTTTCTCCACCCCCCTCTAGCGCAATATACTCGACCTAACATTGAAGCCTTGGAGTGCTATTTATAATATTCATCTACTAAGGAGTATTTTATACAATTTAGTACATTACATGTATTTTTGTTCCATTAACTTATTCAAATATTCTCTTTTTCTCACCATTCCAACTGCAACAACATTAAGAATAAATTTAAAAATCAAAAAATGCACTTTTTCAATTTTTAGAATTCTAAATTCCTATAGGGATAAATGCATTGTTAATAATCATTGAATTTAAATTTTTGAAATTTTGTTAGTTATCTTCTGTGCCACAATGATATTTGAAAACGATTTATATAGTTTTAGTCTAAAAATGTACAACTTAAGAAAAGCAAATGCAATGGACACTAATAAGAGTTTCTCCACCCTCCTCAAGTGCAATATGCTCGACCTAAACATTGAAGCTGGGAAGTGTTATTTATAATATTCATCCACTAAAGCGTATTTTATATATTGTGTACATTACTTGTATTTTGTTCAATTAACTTATTCAAATATTATGTTTTCCTCACTATTCAAATGTAATGACTTTAGCAAATAAATGTAAAAATCAAAATATTTCACTTTTTCAATTTTTAGAATCTAAATTCCTATAGGGATAAATCCACTGTTAATAATCAGTTGAATTTAAATTTTGAAATTTTTTTTAATGATCTCCTTTGCCACATTGCTATTTGAAATGATTCATATAGTTTTGGTCTACCAACATATTATTTAGGCAAAGCAAATACAATGGACTATAATAAGAAGTTTCCCCACCCACTCTAGCGCAATATGCTCGACCTAACATTGAAGCCTTTGAGTGCTATTTATAATATTCATCTACTAAAGAGTATTTTATACAATTGAGTACATTATTTGTATTTTTCTTCAATTAATTTATTCAAATATTATGTTTTTCTCTCCATTCCAACTACAATGGCATTAACAATAAATTTAAAAATCAAAACATTGCATTGTTGCAATTTTTAGAATTCTAAATTCCTATAGGGGTAAATGCACTGTTAATAATCAATTGATTTTAAATTTTGAAATTTTTTTAATTATCTCCTTTGCCACAATGCTATTTAAAATGATTTATATAGTTTTAGTCTAAAAATATACAAGTTAAGAAAAAGCAAATGCAATGCTCAATAAGAAGTTAAGAAAAAGAAGTTTTCTCACCCCCTTAAGCGCAATATGCTTGACCTCACATTGAAGTTTGGGATTGCTATTTATAATATTCTTCCACTAAATTGTATTTTATACAGTTAAGTCCATTTGTTGTATTTTTGTTCACTTAACATATTCAAATATTATGTTTTTCTCACCATTCAAATTCAATGGCATTAGCAATAAATTTAAAACTCAAAACATTGCACTTTTTCAATTTTTAGAATTCTAAAGTCCTATAGGGATAAATGCATTGTTAGTTATCAGTTGTATTTTACTTTTGTAATTTTTTTAATTGTCTCATTTGCGACAATGTTATCGGAAATGATTTATATAATTTTAGTTTAAAAAAATATTACTTTAGAAAAAGCTAATGTATTGGACTCCTATAAGAAGTTTCCCCACTCCCTTCAAGAGCAATATGCCAAACCCAATATTGAAGCTTGGGAGTGTTATTGATAATATTCATCCACTAAATTGTATTTGATATAATTGAGATCATTACGTGAATTTTTGTTCATTTAACATATTCAAATATTATGTTTTTCTCACCATTCAAAAAGCAAAGGCATTAACAATAAATTTAAAAATCAAAACATTGCATTTTTTCAAATTTTAGAACTTTAAAGACTTACAGGGATAAATACATTGTTAATAATCAGTTGAATTTAATTTTTGTAATTTTTTTTAATTGTCTCCATTGTCACAATGCAATTTGAAATGATTTATATAATTTTAGTCTACTAACATATTACTTAAGAAAAAGCAATTACAATGGACTATAATAAGAAGTTTGTCGACTCCCCTCAAGAGCAATATACTTGACCCAACATTGGAGCTTGGGAGTGCTATTTGTAATATTCATCCACTAATGTGTATTTTCTACAATTGAGTCCATTACTTGTATTTTTGTTCAATTAACATATTCAAATAGAATGTTTTTCTCACCATTCAAATGCAATGGCATTAGCAATAAATTTAAAAATCAAAACATTGCACTTTTTCAATTTTGAGAATTCTAAAGTCCTATGAGGATAAATGCATTATTAGTTATCAGTTGAATTTTACTTTTGTAATTTTTTTAATGGTCTCCTTTGTGACAATGTTATTTGAAATGAGTTATATAATTTTAGTCTAGAAAATATAATTTTAGAAATAACTAATGTATTAGACTCTAATAAGAAGTTTCCCCACTCCCTTCAAGAGCAATATGCTTGACCCAACATTGAGGCTTGGGCTTGGTATTCATAATATTCATCCCCAAAAGTGTATTTTATACAATTGAGTCCATTGCTTGTATTTTTGTTCAACTAACATACTCAAACGTTATGTTTTTCTCACCATTCAAAATGAAATGGCATTAACAATAAATTTAAAAATCAAAACATTGCATTTTTTTCAACTTTTAGAATTTTAAAATATTATAGGGATAAATTCATTATTAATAATCAGTTAAATTTAAAATTTGTAACTTTTTAATTGTCTCCTTTGGCATAATGCAATTTAAAAACATTTATATAATTTTAGTCCATAAACAAATTGCTTAAGAAAACCAAATCCAATTGACTTTAATAAGAAGTTTCTTCACTCCCTTCAAGAGCAATCTGCTTGACCCAACATTCAAATTTGGGATTGCTATTTATAATATTCATCAATTAAAGTGTATTTTATACCATTGAGTGCATTACTTGTATTTTTGTTCAATTAACTTATTCAAATATTATGTTTTTCTCACCATTCAAAATGCAAATGCATTAACTACAAATTTAAAAATCAAAACATTGCACTTTTTCAATTTTTAGAGTTCTAAAGTCCTATAGGGATAAATGCATTATTAATAATCAGTTGAATTTAAATTTTGAAATTTGTTTAATTTTTAATTATCTCCTTGGCCATAATGCTATTTTAAATGATTTATGTAGTTTTAGTCTAAAAATATACAACTTAAGAAAAAGCAAATGTAATGAACTCTAATAAAAAGTTTCCCCACTCCCCTCAAGCGCAATATGCTCGACCTAACATTAAAGCTTAGGATTGCTATTTATAACATTCATCCACTAAGTTAGTATGTTTTCCTCACCATTCAAATGCAATGGCATTAGTAATAAATTTAAAAATCAAAACAATGCACTTTTTCAATTTTTAGAATTCTAAAGTTCTATAAGGATAAATGCATTGTTAATAATCAATTGAATTTAAATTTTGAAATTTTTTCATTATCTCCTTGGCCATAATGCTATTTCAAATGATTTATATAGTTTAAGTCTAAAAATATACAACTTAAGAAAAAGCAAATGCAATGAACTCTAATAAGAAGTTTCCCTACTCCCCTCAATCGCAATATGCTTGACTAACATTGAAGCTCAGAATAGCTATTTATAATATTTATCCACTAAAGTGTATTTTATAAAATTGAAGACATTACTTGTATTTTTGTTCAATTAACATTTTCAAATATTATGTTTTTCTCACCATTCAAATGTAATGGCATTAGTAATGAAATTAAAAATTAAAACATTGCACTTTTTCAATTTTTAGAATTCTAAAGTCTTATAGGGATAAATGCATTGTTAATTATCAGTTGAATTTTACATTTGTATTTTTTCATTTTCACCTTTGCCACAATGCAATTTGAAATGATTTATATAATGTTAGTCTACAAACATATTACCTAAGAAAAAGCAATTGCAATGGATTCTAGTAAGAAGTTTCCTTACTCCCCACACGAGCAATATACTTGACCCAACATTAAAGATTAGGAGTGTTATTTAAAATATTCATCCACTAAATTATATTTTATACAATTGAGTCCATTACTTGTATTTTTGTTCAATTAACTTATTCAAATATTATGTTTTTCTCACCCTTCAAAGTGCTATGGCATTAACAACAAATTTAAAAATCAAAACATTACACTTTTTCAATTTTTAGAATTCTAAAGTCCTATTAAGGTAAATGCATTGTTAATAATCAGTCAAATTTAAATTTTGAAATTTTTGTAATTATCTCCTTTGCCACAAAGCTATTTGAAATGATTTATATAGTCTTAGTCTAAAAATATACAATTTAAGAAAAAGCAAATGCATTGGACTCTGATAAGAAGTTTCCCCACTCCCCTTAAGAGCAATATGCTCGAGCTAACATTGAAGTTTGGGATTGTTATTTATAATGTTCTTCCACTAAAGTGTATTTTATACAATTGAGTCCATTACTTGAATTTTTGTTCAATTAACATTTTCAAATATTATGTTTTTCTCACCATTCAAATGCTATGGCATTAGCAATAAAATTGAAAATTAAAACATTGCACTTTTTCAATTTTTACAATTCTAAAATCTTATAGGGATAAATGCATTGTTTATTATCTGTTGAATTTTACTTTTGTATTTTTTTCATTGTCTCCTTTGCCACAATGCAATTTGAATTGATTTATATAATTTTAGTTTACAAATATATTACTTAAGAAAAAGCAATTGTAGTGGACTCTAGTAAGAAGTTTCCCTACTCCTCATAAGAGCAATATACTTGCCCCAACATTGAAACTTGGGAGTGTTATTTATAATATTCTACCACTAAAGTGTATTTTATACAATTGAGTCCATTACTTGTGTTTTTGTTCAATTAATATATTCAAATAGTATGTTTTTCTCACCATTTAAATGCAATAACATTAGTAATAAATTTAAAAATCAAAACAATGCACTTTTTCAATTTTTAAAATTCTAAAGTTCTATAGAGATAAATACATTATTAATAATCAGTTAAATTTAAATTTTGAAATTTTTTTAATTATCTCTTTTGCCACGATGCTATTTTAAATGATTTATATAATTTTAGTCTAAAAATCTACAACTTAAGAAAAAGCAAATGCAATGAACTCTAAAAAGAAGTTTCCACACTCCCCTCATGCGCAATATGCTCGACCTAACATTGAAGTTTGGGATTGTTATTTATAATATTCTTCCACTAAAGTGAATTTTATACAATTGAGTCCATTACTTGTATTTTTTGTTCAATTAACATTTTCAAATATTATGTTTTTCTCACCATTCAAATGCAATGGCATTAGTACTAAATTTAAAAATCAAAACATTGCACTTTTCAATTTCTAGAATTCTAAAGTCCTATAGGGATAAATGCATTGTTAATAATCAGTTGAATTTAAATTTTGAAATTTTTTTTAATTATCTCCTTTGCCACAAAGCTATTTCAAATAATTCATATAGTTTTAGTCTAAAAATATACAACTTAAGAAAAAGCAAATGTAATGGACTCTAATAAGAAGCTTCTCTTCTCCCCTTAGAGCAATATGCTTGAGCTAACATTGAAGTTTGGGATTGTAATTTATAATATTTTTCCACTAAAATGTATTTTATTCAATTGAATTCATTACTTGTATTTTTGTTCAATTAACATTTTCAAATATTATGTTTTTCTTACCATTCAAATACAATGGCATTAGCAATAAATTTAAAAATTAAACTATTGCACTTTTTCAATTTTTAAAATTCTAAAGTTCTATAGGTATAAATGCATTGTTAATTATTAGTTCAATTTACATTTTCAAATTGTTTTAATTGTCCCATTTGCCATAATGCCACTCAAAATTATTTATACAAGTTTAGTCTAAAAATATACAACTAAAGAAAAAGCAAATACAATGGACTCTGATAAGAAGTCTCCCCACTCCCTTCAAGAGCAATATGTTCGACCTAACATTGAAGCTTGGGATTGCTATTCATAATATTTATTCACTAAAGTGTATTTGTATTCTTGTTCAATTAACATATTCAAATAATATGTTTTTTTCACCATTCAAATGCAATGGCATTAGCAATAAATTTAAAAATCAAAACAATGCACTTTTTCAATTTTTAGAATTCTAAAGTTGAAGTTCCCAACTTCACCCTAAGATCTACTAGTTTGTGATACTGAGAGGAGGGGTGAATCAGTATCACCACAATTCGCAATTCGCAGGAAAGTGAACAACTTCAATCTCTTCTTAAAAGCGAACTCTTTCTCAGATTCGACTAAGGTAGATCTATTGCTACCTACTAATCACAATAGTCCCCAAAGTCACCTTTCAGACACCTTGCCTAATAGACAATTCAGATGTTCTTGTTTAGGTCTTCGTTAGGTTATGGGTTGGCTGATACTTTAGCTGCGTTTACAACTCAATTCAAAACACAGAACGTAAAGCAAATTAAGGACACACGAGATTTACGTGGTTCCGTCAACGTGACGTACATCCACGGTGGTAGGGACTCTCCTTTACCGAGACTATCCACTATACTTGAGAATTCCAGTTACAATGGATGTCTTAATCTTCTGCTCCTTTCACTATTGCAATTACTAAGCAAGTACAATACAAAGAGTGTCACTTACTGTGTCTACCCTTCTTCTAGCTTGTCTTGCCTCTGTTGAATTGAAAGGCTGCTCCACTGCTGCTTAGAAGTTCACCGCAACGCTCTCTAACCTCTCTTGAAGAAATCTGGAAATACGTTGAGTTCTTTCCGATGCTTCGCCAAATTCCTTCTCTAGGTTGTCTCACACAGCTCCTGCTTTCACCGTCTCACGGTTTCACAGCTTGCACTCAAGCTTCTGGTATGCCGTTTCACGTCTCACGGCCTGCCCCATGCTTCTGATCAGTCACGCCGTTGCACGTTCTGGTCTCACGCTCCTGGTCTGCTGTTTCACGTCTCTTGGCCTGCCTCACACTACTGGTTTTTCTGGTTCACGTCTCTCGGCCTGCCTCACGCTTCTAGTCTGCTGTCTTCTCTTCCGGGTGGTCTCACGGATACCAGGTCTGCTGTCTTCTCTTCTGGGTGGTCTGTTTCTTATTTCTCCTCTTGCTGGTTGTGCGTTTCTGGTTTGGTTGCAGGATGTGTTTCTGGTTTGCTTGCAGGAGGCGTTTCTGGTTTGCTTGCAGGATGTGTTTCTGGTTTGCTTTCCTGGTGGTGACGTTTCTGGTTGCTCTCCCAGTGGTGTCGTTTCTGATCTCTTGTCGTTCTGCTCTCTCTTCCTTTTGGCCGGTTGTTGTAGGGTTGCTGCTTTTCAATTGTGTTGGCCCTCTTCCCTAGTTTTATCTTCCAAGGCCTTTATATACTCTCTTCCATAAAACCCTAATAGGGCTTACATGGCAAATTTACGTTCTTGCCCTTATGCGGTAGATTTACTTTCTCGCCCTTCTATGTGACTTTACTCTCTTGCACACTTAACCCTAGTTGACAACAATTACAACCCATACAAGGCTGTGGGAACAACAAAAGTCCTATAGGGATAAATACATTGTTAATAATCAGTTAAATTTAAATTTTGAAATTGTTTTCATCATCTCTTTTGCCACAATGCTATTTCAAATGATTTATATAGTTTTAGTCTAAAAATATACTACTTAAGAAAAAGCAAATGCAATGAAATCTAATAAGAAAGTTCCCCACTCCTCTCAAGCACAATATACTCGACTTTAACATTAAAGTTTGGGATTGTTATTTAATAAATATTCTTTCTACTAAAGTGTATTTTATACAATTGAGTCCATTACTTGTATCATTGTTCAATTGAGATTTTCAAATATTATGTTTTCCTTACCATTCAAATGCAATGGCATTAGCAATAAAATTAAAAATTAAACATTGCCCTTTTTCAATTTTTAGAAAGTCTAAAGTCTTATAGGGATTAAATGCATTGTTAATTATCAGTTGAATTTTACTTTTGTAGTTTCTTTTCATTATGCTCCTTTGCCACAATGCAATTTGAAATGATTATATAATTTTGGTTTACAAACATATTACTTTAAAAAAGCAATTACAATGGGCTCAAGTAAAAAAGTTTCCCCTAATCCACACCAAGGGCAATATACTTGACCCAACATTGAAGTTTAGGAGTGTTAATTTACAATATTCGTCCACTAAATTGTATTTTCTACAATTGAGTCCATTACTTGTAGTTTGTTTAATTAACTTATTCAAATATTATGTTTTTTCTCACCATTCAAAATGCAATGGCATTAACAATAAATTTTAAAATCAAAACAATGCACTTTTTCAATTTAGAATTCTAAAGTCTTATAAGGATAAATGCATTGTTAATAATCAGTTGAATTTAAATTTTGAAAATTTTTTAATTATCTCCTTTGCACAAAGTTATTTGAAATGATTTATATAGCTTTAGTCTAAAAATACACAACTTAAGAAAAAGCAAATGCAATGGACTTTAATAAGAAGTTTCCCCACTCCCCTTAAAAGCAATATGCTCGAGCTAACATTGAAGTTTAGGATTGTTATATAATAATTCTTCCACTAAAGAATTATTTATACAATTGAGTCATTACTTGAATTTTTGTTTCACTTGACATTTTCAAATATTACGTTATTCTCACCATTCCAAATGCAATGGTATTAGCAATAAAATTAAAAATTAAAACATTTCACTTTTTCAATTTTTAGAATTCTAAAGTCCTATAGGATAAATGCATTGTTAATNGTGTATTTTATATAATTGAGTCTATTACTTGTATGTTTGTTCAATTAACATATTCAATATATATTTTTCTCACCATTCAAAATGTAGTGGCATTAATTAATAAATTTTAAAATCAAAAACAATGCATTTTTGAACTTTTTAGAATTTTAAGTCTTATAAGGATAAACATTGTTAATATTTGTTGAATTAAATTTTGTTATTTTTTTAATTGTCCCTTTTACGACAATGCTATTGAAATGATTTATATAATTTTAGTCTAAATATATACTACTTAAGAAAAAGTAAATGCAACGGACTTTAATAAGAAGTTTCCCCACTCTCCTCAGAGAAATATGCTTAACACCATATTGATGCTTGAGATTGCTATTTATAATATTAATCCACTAAAGTATATTTGATACAATGAGTCTATTACTTGTATTTTTGTTCAATTAACATATTGAAAAAATTATGTTTTTCTTGCCATTCAAATGCAATGGCATTAGCTATAAATTTAAAAATCAAAAATATTACACTTTTTTTATTTTTAGAATTCTAAAGTCCTATAGGGATAAATGCATTGTTAATTATCACTTGAATTTAAATTGTAATTTTTTTAGTTGTCTCCTTTTGACAATGATATTTGAAATCATTATATAATTTCAGTCTAAAACATATTATTTAAGAAAAAGCAAATGGAATGTACTCTAATAAGAAGTTTCCCCACTCCCCTCAAGAGCGATATGCTTGACCCAACATTGAAACTTGAGATTGCTATTTTATAATATTCATTCCACTAAAGTGTAATTTATACAATTGAGTCCATTACTTGTATTTTTGTTCAGTTAAAATATTCAAAACTTATGTTTTTTTTGTCATTCAAAATGCAATGACATTAGCAATAAATTTAAAAAATCAAAAACATTGCATTTTTTTTATTTTTAGAATTCTAAAGTCCTATGGATAAATGCATTGTTATTATCTCTTGAATTTGAATTAATTGTAATTTTTTTAATTGTCTCCTTTATGACAATGGATATTTGGAATGATTTTATATAATTGTAGTCTACAACCATATTACTTAAGAAAAAGCAAATGTTAATGGACTTCCAATAAGAAAGTTTCCCCACTTTGTCAAGAGCAATATGCTTGACCCAACATTGAGCTTGGAACTGCTAGTTATAATATTCATCTGCTAAAGTTTGTATTATACAATTAAGTTGTTTATTGTATTTTTGTTCAAGTAACTTATTCAAATTTATGTTTTTCTCATCATTCAAAATGCAATGGCATTAACAATAAATTTAAAAATCAAAACAATGCACTTTTTCAATTTTAGAATTCTAAAGTCTTATAGGGATAAATGCATTGTTAATAATTAGTTGAATTTAAATTTTGAAATTTCTTTAATTATCTCCTTTGCCACAAAGTTATTTGAAATTATTTATATAGCTTTAGTCTAAAAATATACAACTTAAGAAAAAGCAAATGCAATGGACTTTAATAAGAAGTTTTCCCCACTCCCCTTAAGAGCAATATGCTCGAGCTAACATTGAAGTTTAGGATTGTTATTTATAATATTGTTCCACTAAAGAATATTTTATACAATTGAGTCCATTACTGGAATTTTTGTTCACTTGACATTTTCAAATATTATGTTATTCTCACCATTCAAATGCAATGGCATTAGCAATAAAATTAAAAATTAAACATTGCACTTTTTCAATTTTTAGAATTCTAAAGTCCTATAGGGATAAATGCATTATTAATTATAAGTTGAATTTTACTTTTGTATTTTTTCATTTTCTTCGTTGCCACAATGCAATTTGAAAAGATTTATATAATTTTAGTCTACAAACATATTACTTAAGAAAAAGCAATTGCCATAGACCCTAGCAAGAAGTTTCCCTACCCCCTACAAGAGCAATATACTTGACCCAACATTGAAGCTTGGGAGTGCTATTTATAATATTTGTCCACTAAATTGTATTTTATACAATTAAGTCCATTACTTGTATTTTTGTTCAACTAACTTATTCAAATATTATGTTTTTCTCACCATTCAAAATGCAATGGCATTAACAACAAATTTAAAAATCAAAACATTGCACTTCTTCAATTTTTAGAATTCTAAAGTCCTATAGGGATAAATGCATAGTTAATAATCGGTGGAATTTAAATTTTGAAATTTTTTTAATTATCTCTTTTCTCACAAAGCAATTTGAAATGATTTATATAGTTTTAGTCTAAAAATATACTACTTAAGAAAAATAAAATGCAATGAACTTTAACAGGAAGTTTCCCCACCCCCCTCAACCGCAATATGCTCGACCTAACATTGAAACTTGGGATTGCTTTTTATAATGTTCTTCCACTAAAGTGAATTTTATATAATTGAGTCTATTACTTGTATTTTTGTTCAATTAACATTTTCAAATATTATGTTTTTCTCACCGTTCATATGCAATGGCATTAGCAATAAAATTAAAAATTAAAACATTGCACTTATTCTATTTTTAGAATTCTAAAGTCTTATAGGGATAAATGCATTGTAAATTATCAGTTGAATTTTAAATTTGTATTTTTTTCATTTTCTCCTTTGCCACAATGCAATTTGAAATGATTCATATAATTTTAGTCTACAAACATATTACTTAAGAAAAAGCAATTGCAATGGACTCTTGTAAAAAGTTTCCCTACTCCTTTCACGAGCAATATAATTGACCCAACATTGAAGATTAGGAGTGTTATTTATAATATTCATCCACTAAATTGTATTTATATAATTTAGTCCATTACATATATTCTTGTTCAATTAACATATTCAAATAGTATGTTTTTCTCACCATTCAAATGCAATGGCATTAGCAATAAATTTAAAAATCAAAACAATGCACTTTTTCAATTTTTAGAATTCTAAAGTCTTATAAGGATAAATGCATTGTTAATAATCAGTTGAATTTAAATTTTGAAAATTTTTTTAATTATCCCCTTTGCCATAAAATTTTTTGAAATGATTTATATAGCTTTAGTCTAAAAATATACAACTTAAGAAAAAGCAAATGCAATGGACTTTAATAAGAAATTTCCCCACTCCCCTCAAGCGCAATATGCTCGACCAAACATTGAAACTTGGGATTACTATTTATAATTCTTGTCCACTAAATTGTATTTTATACAATTGAGTCCATTACATGTATTCTTGTTCAATTAACATATTCAAATAATATGTTTTTCTCACCATTCAACTGCAATGGCATTAGCAATAAATTTAAAAATCAAAACAATGCACTTTTTCAATTTTTAGAATTCTAAAGTTTTATAGGGATAAATGCATTGTTAATAATCAGTTGAATTTAAATTTTGAAATTTTTTTAATTATCTCCTTTGTATAAAGTTATTTGAAATGATTTATATAGTTTTAGTCTAAAAATATACTACTTAAGAAAAAGCAAATGCAATGAACTCTAACAGGAAGTTTCCCCACTCCCTCAACCGCAATATGCTCGACCTAACATTGAAACTTGGGATTGCTATTTATAATATTCTTCCACTAAAATTAAAACATAGCACTTTTTCAATTTTTAGAATTCTAAAATCTTATAGGGATAAATGCATTGTTAATTATCAATTGAATTTTACATTTGTATTTTTTTTCTTTTTCTCCTTTGCCACAATGCAATTTGAAATGATTTATATAATTTTAGTCTACAAACATATTACTTAAGAAAAAGCAATTGCAATGGACTCTAGTAAGAAGTTTCTCTACTCCCCACACGAGCAATATACTTGACCCAACATTGAAGATTAGGAGTGTTATTTATAATATTCGTCCACTAAATTGTATTTTATGCAATTCAGTCCATTACATCTATTCTTGTTTAGTTAACATATTCAAATAGTATGCTTTTGTCACCATTCATATGCAATTGTATTAGCAATAAATTTAAAAATCAAAACAATATAGTTTTTCAATTTTTAGAATTCTAAAGTCCTATAAGGATAAATGCATTGTTAATAATCAACTGAATTTAAATTTTGAAATTTTTTAATTATCTCCTTTGCCACCAAGCAATTTCAAATGATTTATATGGCTTTACTCTAAAAATATACAACTTAAGAAAAAGGAAATGCAATGGACTTTAATAAGAAGTTTCCTTACTCCCCTTAAGAGCAATATGCTCAACCTAACATTGAAGCTTGAGATTGTTATTTATAATATTCTTCCACTAAAGTGTATTTTATAAAATTGAGTCCATTACTTGTATTTTTGTTCAATTAACATTTTCAAATATTAGGTTTTTCTCACCATTCAAATGCAATGGCATTAGCAATAAATTTAAAAATTAAAATATTGCACTTTTTCAATTTTTAGAATTCTATAAATGTATTGTTAATTATAAGTTGAATTTTACTTTTGTATTCTTTTCATTGTCTCCTTTGCCATAATGCAATTTGAAATGATTTATGTAATTTTAGTCTACCAACATATTTCTTAAGAAAAAGCAATTGCAATGGATTCTAGTAAGAAGTTTCCTTACTCCTGACAAGGGCTATATATTTGACCCAACATTAAAGCTTGGGAGTGTTATTTATAATATTCATCCACTAAATTGTATTTTACACAATTGAGTCCATTACTTGTATTTTTGTTCAATTAACTTATTGAAATACTATGTTTTTCTCACCATTCAAAATGCAATGACATTAACAACAAATTTAAAAATCAAAACATTACATTTTTTCAATTTTTAGAATTCTAAAGTCCCATAAGGATAAATGAATTGTTAATAATCTATTGAATTTAAATTTTGAAATTTTTTTAATTATCTCCTTTGCCACAAAGCTATTTGAAATGATTTATATTGTTTTTGTCTAAAAGTAAACAACTTGAGAAAAAGAAAATGCAATGAACTCTAATAAGAAGTTTCCCCACTCCCCTCAAGCACAATGTGCTCGACCTAACATTGAAGTTTAGGATTACTATTTATAATATTCTTCCACTAAAGTGTATTTTATAAAATTGAGTCCATTACTTGTATTTTTGTTCAATTACCATTTTCAAATATTATGTTTTTCTCACCATTCAAATGCAATGGCATTAACAATAAACTTAAAAATTAAAACGTTGCACTTTTTCAATTTTTAGAATTCTAAAGTCTTATAGGGATAAATGCATTGTTAGTAATTAGTTGAATTTAAATTTTAAAATTTTTTAATTATCTCCTTTGTCACCAAGCTATTTGAGATGATTTATATAGCTTTAGTATAAAAATATACAACTTAAGAAAAAGCAAATGCAATGGACTCTAATAAGAAGTTTCCCCACTCCCTTAAAGAGCAATATGCTCGAGCTAACATTGAAGTTTGGGATTACTATTTATAATATTCTACCACTAAATTGTATTTTATACAATTGAGTCCATTACTTGTATTTTTCTTCAATTAACATTTTTAAATATTATGTTTTTCTCAACATTCAAATGCAATCACATTTGGAATAAATTTAAAAAGTAAAACATTGCACTTATTCAATTTTTAAAAGTTTCCGCACAACCATCAAGAGTAATATGCTTGACCCAACATTAAAGCTTGAGATTGCTATTTATCATATTCATACACTAAAGTGTATTTTATACAATTGAGACCATTACTTAAATTTTTGTTCAATTAACATATTCAAATATTTTGTTTTTGTCACCATTCAAATGCAATGACATTTGCAATGAATTTAAAAATCAAAACAATACACTTTTTCAATTTTTAGAATTCTAAAGTCTTATAGGGATAAATGCATTGTTAATAATTAGTTGAATTTAAAATTTGAAAGTTTTTTAAATTATCTCCTTTGCCACAATGCAATTTGAAATGATTTCTATAATTTTAGTCAGCAAACATATTACTTAAGAAAAAGCAATTGCAATGGACTATAATAAGAAGTTTCTCGACTCCCCTCAAGAGCAATATACTTAACCCAACATTAGAGCTAGGGAGTTTTATTTATAGTATTCATCGACTAAAGTGTATTTTATACAATTGAGTCCATTACTTATATTTTGTTCAATTAGGATATTCAACTGTTATGCTTTTCTCGCCATTAAAATGCAATGGCATTAGCAATAAATTTAAAAATCAAAACAATGCCCTTTTTCAATTTTTAGAATTTTAAAGTCCTATAAGGATAAGTGCATTGTTAATTACCAGTTGAATTTTACTTTTGTAATTTTTTGAATTGTCTCCTTTATGACAATGCTATTGAAAATGATTTTTATAATTTTAGTCTAAAAATATATTACTTAAAAAAGATATTGTGTTGGACTCTTATAAGAAGTTTCCCCACTCCCCTCAAGGGCAATATGCTTGACCCAACATTAAAGCTTGGGAGTGATATTTATAATATTCATCCACTAAAGTGTATTTGGTACAATTGAGACCATTACTCGAATTTCTGTTCAATGAACATATTCAAATATTATGTTTTTCTCGCTATTCAAAATGTAATGACATTAACAATAAATTTAAAAATCAAAACCTTGCATTTTTTCAACTTTTAGAATTTTAAAATATTATAGGGATAAATTCATTGTTAATAATGAATTGAATTTAAATTTTGTAATTTTTTAATTGTTTGCTTTAGCACAATCCAATTTGAAATGATTTACATAATTTTAGTCCATAAACAAATTACTTAAGAAAAACCAAATCCAATGGACTCTAATAAGAAATTTCCCCACTCCTCTCAAGAGCAATATACTTGACCCAACATTGAAGTTTGGGAGTACTATTTATAATATTTGTCCACTAAAGTGTATTTTATAGAATTGAATCCATTACTTATATTTTTGTTCAATTAACTTTTTCAAATATTATGCTTTTCTCACCATTTAAAATGAAAAGGCATTAACAATAAATTTAAAAATAAAAATATTGCATTTTTTCACATTTTAGAATTTTAAAGACATACAGGACAAATACATTGTTAATAATCAGTTGCATTTAAATATTAAAATTTTTTTAATTATCTCCTTTGGCATAAAGCTATTTGAATTGATTTATATAGGTTTGGTCTAAAAATATACAACATAAGAAAAAGCAAATGCAATGGAATCTAATAAGAAGTTTCCCTACTCCCTTTAAGAGCAATATGCTCTAGCTAAAATTGAAATTTGGGGTTGCTATTTATAATATTCTACCATTAAAGTGTATTTCATACAATTGAGTCCATTACTTGTATTTTTGTTCAATTAACTTAATCAAATATTACGATTTTCTCACCATTCAAAATTCAATGGCATTAACAATAAATTTAGAAATCAAAACATTGCTCTTTTTCAATTTTTAGAATTCTCAAGTCCAATAGGAATAAATGCACTGTTACTAATTAGTTGAATTTAAATATTGAAATTTTTTTAATTATCACTTTTGGCATAAAGCTATTTGAAGTGATTTATATAGTTTTAGTCTAAAAATATACAACTTAAGAAAAAGCAAATGCAATGGACTCTCATAAGAAGTTTTCCCACTCCCCTCAAGAGCAATATGCTCTCGCTAAAATTGAAGTTTGGGATTACTATTTATAATATTCTACCACTAAAGTGTATTTTATACAATTGAGTCCATTACTTGTATTTTTCTTCAATTAACATTTTCAAATATTATGTCTTTCTCACCATTCAAATGCAATGACATTTGCAATAAATTTAAAAATCAAAACAATGCACTCTTTCAATTTTTAGAATTCTAAAGTCCTATGGGGATAAATGCATTGTTAATTATCAGTTGAATTTTACTTTTGTAATTTTTTTAATTGTCTCCTTTGCAACAATGCTATTTGAAATGATTTATATAATTTTAGTCTAAAAAAATATTGCTCTAGAAAAAGCCAATGTATTGGACTCTAATAGAAAGTTTCCCCACTACCCTCAAGAGTAATATGCTTGATCTAACATTAAAGCTTAGGATTGCTATTTATAATATTCATACACTAAATTGTTTTTTATACAATTGAGACCATTACTTGCATTTTTGTTCAATTAACATTTTCAACTATTATGTTTTTATCACCATTCAAATGCAATGATACTTGCAATAAATTTAAAATCAAAACAATGCAATTTTTCAATTTTTAGAATTCTAAAGTCCTATAGGGATAAATGCATTGTCAACAATTAGTTGAATTTAAAATTTGAAATTTTTTAGATTATCTTGTTTACTACAAAGTTATTTGAAATGATTTATATAGTTTTGGCCTAAAAATATACAACTTATGAAAAAACAAATACAATGAACTCTAATAAGAAGTTTCCCCACTCTCCTAGAGAGCAACATGCTCGAGCTAAGATTGAAATTTGGGATTGCAATTAATAATATTCTACCACTAAAGTTTATTTTATACATTTGAGTCCATTACTTATATTTTTGTTCAATTATCATTTTCAAATATTATGTTTTTCTAACCATTCAAATGCAATAGCATTAGCACTAAATTTGAAAATCAAAACATTGCACCTTTTCAATTTTTAGAATTCTAAAGTCGTATAGGGATAAATGCACTGTTAATAATCAGTTGAATTTAAATTTTCAAATTTTTTTTAATTATCTCCTTTACCACAAAGCTATTTGAAATGATTTATATAGTTTTAGTTTAAAAATATAGAACTTAAAAAAAGCAAATGCAATGTACTCTTGAAGTTCCCAACTTCACCCTAGGATCTACTAGTCTATGATATTAAGAGGGGGGTGAATCAGTATCACACCCCTTAAAACTCTGATAATTTAAGCCAAAGTATTCTACTTCTTTAATACTTTCGCTCTCGTCAATACGCAGGTATGTGAACAACTTCAACCTCTTCTTAAAAGTGAATTCTTTCTCAGATTCGACTAAGGTAGATCTATTGTTACCTACTAATCACAATAGTCCCCAAAGTCACCTTTCAGATACCTTGCCTATTAGATAGATCGAATGTTCTTGATTAGGTCTTCTTTAGGTTATGGGTTCGATGATACTTTAGCTACATTCACAACTCAATTCAAAACACAGAATGTAAATCAAAGTAAGGACACAAGAGATTTATGTGGTTCCGTCAATATGACGTACGTCCACGGTGGTAAAGACTCTTCCTCTACTTCCTCTACCGAGACAATCCACTATACTTGAGAATACCAATATGGTACTCCCGATGTTCACAATGTAGTTACAATGGATGTCTTAATCCTCTGTTCCTTTCACTATTGCAAATACAAAGCAAGTACAATACAAAGAGTGTCACTTACTGTGTCTACCCTTCTTCTAGCTTGTCTTGCCTCTGTTGAATTGAATAGGCTGCTTCACTGCCGCATAGAAGTCCGCCACAACACTCTCTAACCTCTCTTGAAGAAATCTGGAAATACGTTGAGTTCTTTCCAATGCTTCACTGAATTCCTTCTCTAGGTTGTTTCACACAACTCCTGCTTTCACCATCTCACGGTTTCACAGCTTGCACTCATGCTTCTGGTCTGCCATTTCACGTCTAACGGCCTGCCCCACGCTTCTGATCAGTCACGCCGTGGCACGTTCTGGTCTCACGCTTCTGGTCTGCCATTTCATGTCTCTTGGCCTGCCTCACGCTACTGGTTTTTCTGGTTCACGTCTTTCGGCCTGCCTCACACTTCTGGTCTGCTGTTTTCTCTTCCGAGTGATCTCGCGGATACCAGGTCTGCTGTCTTCTCTTCTGGGTGGTCTCGCGGATACCAGGTCTGCTGTCTTCTCTTCCCGGTGGTCTGTTTCTTATTTCTCCTCTTGCTGGTTGTGCGTTTCTGGTTTGCTTGCAGGTCGTGTTTCTGGTTTGCTTGCAGGTCGTGTTTCTGGTTTGCTTGCAGGTGGCATTTCTGGTTTGCTTACAGGTGGCATTTCTGGTTTGCTTGCAGGAGGTGTTTCTGGTTTGCTTGCAGGTCATGTGTCTGCTGGGATGCTCTTCCTGTTTATATACTCCCTTCTATGCAAACCCTAGTAGGGTTTATTAGAGCTGCGGCGAATTTCCTTTCTTGCCCCTCCATGTGGCTTCATATTACTGTTCCATACAAAATTCAGCATCATCCTCCTTCTTAATTTATTTTTCTTGCTCTTTTCTTTCTACTGAAAACTCGTCCCGTGAATGCTTGAATGAGCCACTTCTGCTTACACACTTAAATCTGGTTGACAACAATTATAACTCATACAAGGCTGTGGGAACAACAACTCTAATAACAAGTTTCCCTCCTCCCCTCAGGAGCAATATGCTCAAGCTAACTTTGAAGCTTGAGATTGCTATTTGTAATATTTTACCACGAAAGTGTATTTTATACAATTAAGTCAATTACTTGAATTTTTGTTCAATTAACATATTCAAATATTATATTTTTATCACCATTCAAATGCAATGATACTTGTAATAAATTTAAAATCAAAACAATGCACTTTTTCAATTTTTAGAATTCTAAAGTCCTATAAGGATAAATGCATTGTTAATAATTAGTTGAATTTAAAATTTAAAATTTTTTAAATTATCGCCTTTGCCACAAAGTTATTTGAAATGATTTAAATAGTTTTAGTCTAAAAATATACAACTTAAGAAAAAGCAAATACAAGGGGCTCTAATAAGAAGTTTCCCCACTCTCCTCACGAGTAATATGCTCGAGCTAACATTGATGTTAGGGATTGCTATTTATAATATCCTGCCACTAAAGTGTATTCTATACAATTGAGTCCATTACTTGTATTTTTGTTCAATTAACATTGTCAAGTATCTTTTCTCACCATTCAAATGCAATAGCATTAGAACTAAATTTAAAAATTAAAACATTGCACTTTTTCAATTTATAGAATTCTATAGTCTTATAGGGATAAATGCATTATTAATAATCAGTTGAATTTAAATTTTGAAATTTTTTAAATTATCTCCTTTGCCACAAAGTTATTTGAAATGATTTATATAGTTTTCATCTACAAATATACAACTTAAAAAAAAAAAGCAAATGCAATGGACTATAATAAAAAGCCTAACCACTCCCCTTAAAAGCGATATGCTTGAGCTAACTTTGAAGTTTGAGATTGCTATTTGTAATATTCTACCACTAAAGTATATTTTATGTAAATGACTCCATTACTTGTATTTTTGTTCAATTAACATTTTTAAATATTATGTTTTTTTCCGCCATTCAAATGCAATAGTATTAGCATTAAATTTAAAAATCAAAACATTGCACTTTTTCAATTTTTAGAATTCTAATAACTTATAGCGATAAATGCATTATTAATAATCAGTTGAATTTAAATTTTGAAATTTTTTAAATTATCTCCTTTGCCACAAAGTTATTTGAAATGATTTATATAGCTTTCGTCTAAAAATATACAACTTAAAAAAAAGCAAATGCAATGGACTCTAATAAAAAGTTTAACCACTCCCCTTAAGAGCGATATGCTTGAGCTAACATTGAAGTTTAGGATTATTATTTGTAATATTCTACCACTAAAGTGTATTTTATACAAATGAGTCCATTACTTGTATTTTTGTTCAATTAACAATTTCAAATATTATATTTTTCTCAACATTCAAATGCAATAGCATTAGCACTAAATTTAAAAATCAAAACATTGCACTTTTTCAATTTTTAGAATTCCAATGACCTATAGTGATAAATGCATTATTAATAATCAATTGAATTTAAATTTTGAAATTTTTTTAATTATGTCTTTTGCCACAAAGCTATTTGAAATGATTTATATAGTTTTAGTCTAAAACATATACAACTTAAAAAAAAGCAAATGCAATGGACTCTAATAAGAAGTTTCACCACTCCCCTCAATAGCAATATGCTTGAGCTAACATTGATGTTTGGGATTGCTATTTGTAATATTCTACCACTAAAGTGCATTTTATGCAATTGAGTCCATTACTTGTATTTTTGTTCAATTAACATTTTCAAATATTATGTTTTTGTCACCATTCAAATGCAATAGCATTAGCACTAAATTTAAAAATCAAAACGTTGCACTTTTTCAATTTATAGAATTCTAAAGTCTTATAGGGATTAATGGATTATTAATAATCAGTTGAATTTAAATTTTGCAATTTTTCAAATTGTCTCCTTTCCCACAAAGTTATTTGAAATGATTTATATAGTTTTAGTCCAAAAATATACAACTTAAGAAAAAGCAAATGCAATGGACTCTAATAAGAAGTTTCCCCACTCCCCATAAGAGCAATATGCTTTAGCTAAGATTGAAATTTGGGATTACTATTTATAATATTCTACCACTAATATCTATTTTATACATTTGAGTCAATTACTTGTATTTTTGTTCAATTAACATTTTCAAATATTATGTTTTTCTCACCATTCAAATACAATAGCATTAGCACTAAATTTAAAAATCAAAACATTGCACTTTTTCAATTTTTAGAATTCCAAAGTCCTATAAGGATAAATGCATTGTTAATAATCAGTTGAATTTATTTTGAAATTTTTTAGTTATCTCATTCGCCACAAAGCTATTTGAAATGATTTAAATAGTTTTAGTCTAAAATTATATAACTTAGAAAAAAAAAAAAGCAAATGCAATGGACTCTAATAAGATGTTTCCCCACTCCCTTTAAGAGCAATATGCTCTAGCTAAAATTGAAGTTTGGGATCATTATTTATAATATTCTACCACTAAATTGTATTTTATACATTTGAGTCCATTACTTGTATTTTTGTTCAATTAACATTTTCAAATATTATGTTTTTCTCAACATTCAAATGCAATAGCATTAGCACTAAATTGAACAATCAAAACATTGCACCTTTTTAATTTTTAGAATTCTAAGGTACTATAGGGGTAAATGCATTGTTAATAATCAATTGAATTTAAATTTTGAAATATTTTTAATTATCTCCTTTGTGACAAAGCTATTTGAAATGATTTATATAGTTTTTGTGTAAAAGTATACAACTTAAAAAAAAAGCAAATGCAACGAACTTTAATAAAAAGTTTCCCCACTCCCCTCAAGAGCATTATGCTTGAGCTAACATAGAAGTTTGGGATTGCTATTTGTAATAATCTACGACTAAAGTGATTTTTATACAATTGAGTACATTACTTGTTTTTTTGTTCAATTAACAATTTCAAATATTATATTTCTCTCACCATTCAAAAGCAATAGCATTAGCACAAAATTTAAAAATCAAAATATTGAACTTTTTCAATTTTTAGAATTCTAAAATCCTATAGGGATAAATGCATTGTTAATAATTAATTGAATTTAAATTTTGAAATTTTTTTAATTATCTCCTTTGCCACAAAGCTACTTGAAATGATTTATATAGTTTTAGTCTAAAAATATACAACTTCAGAAAAAGCAAAAGCAATGGATTTTAATAAAAAGTATCCTCACTCCCCTCAAGAGCAATATACTAAAGCTAACATTGAAGTTTAGGATTACTATTTGTAATATTCTACCACTAAAGTGTATTTTATGCAATTGAGTCCATTACTTGTATTTTTGTTCAATTAACTTATTCAAATATTACGATTTTCTCACCATTCAAAATTCAATGGCATTAACAATAAATTTAGAAATCAAAACATTGCTCTTTTTCAATTTTTATAATTCTAAAGTCCAATAGGGATAAATGCATCGTTAATAAACAATTGAATTTAAATATTAAATTTTTTTTAATTATCACTTTTGGCACAAAGTTATTTGAAGTGATTTATATAGTTTTAGTCTAAAAATATACAACTTAAGAAAAAGCAAATGCAATGGACTCTCATAAGAAGTTTCCCCACTCCCCTCAAGAGCGATATGCTTGAGCTAACATTGATGTTTGGGCTTGCTATTGTAATATTCTACCACTAAAGTGTATTTTATGCAATTGAGTTCATTACTTGTATTTTTGTTCAATTAACATTTTCAAATATTATGTTTTTCTCACCATTCAAATGTAATAGCATTAGCACTAAATTTAAAAATCAAAACATTGCACTTTTTCAATTTTTAGAATTCTAAAGTCCTCTAGGGATAAATGCATTGTTAATAATCAATTGAATTTAAATTTTAAACTTTTTTTAATTATCTCCTTTGCCTTAAAGCTATTTGAAATGATTTACATAGTTTTAGTCTAAGAATATACAACTTGAAAAAAAGCAAATGCACTGGAATCTAATAAGAAGTTTTCCCACTCCCTTAAGAGCAATATGCTTGAGCTAACATTGATGTTTGGGATTGCTAATTGTAATATTCTACCACTAAAGTGTATTTTATACAATTAAGCCCATTACTTGTATTTTTGTTCAATTAACATTTTCAAATATTATGTTTTTCTCACCATTCAAATGCAATAGTATTAGCACTAAATTTAAAAATCAAAACATTGCACTTTTCAATTTTTAGAATTCTAAAGTCCCCTATAGGGATAAATGCATTGTTTAATAATCAATTGAATTTAAATTTTTAAATTTTTTTAATTATCTCCTTTGCCTTAAAAGCTATTTGAAATGATTTACATAGTTTTAGTCTAAGAATATACAACTTGAAAAAAATCAAATGCAATTGAACTCTAATAAGAAGTTTTCCCCACTCCCTTTAAGAGCAATATGCTTGAGCTAACATTGATGTTTGGGATTGTTAATTGTAATATTCTACCACTAAAGTGTATTTTATACAATTATTGCCCATTACTTGTATTTTTTTCAATTAACATTTTCAAATATTATGTTTTTCTCAACCATTAAAATGCAATAGTCATTAGCACTAAATTTAAAAATCAAAACATTGCACTTTTTCAATTTTTTAGAATTCTAAAGTCTTATAGGGATAAATGCATTGTTTAATAATCAACTGAATTTAAATTTTTAAATTTTTGAATTATCTCCTTTGCCACAAAGCTATTTTGAAATGATTTATGTAGATTTAGCCTAAAAACATACAACTTAACAAAAAGCAAAAGCAATGGACTTTAATAAGAAGTTTCCCCACTCCCCTGAGAGCAATATGCTCTAGCTAAAATTGAAGTTAGGGATTGCTAATTTATATATTCTACCACTAAAGTGTAATTTATACATTTGAGTTACATTACTTGTATTTTTATTTCAATTAACATTTTCAATATAAAGTTTATCTCACCATTCAAATTCAATAGCATTAGCACCAAATTTAAAAATTAAATATTGCATTTTTTCAATATTTAGAATTCTAAAGTCCTATAGGTGAAATGCATTGTCAATAATTAGTTTAATTTAAATTTTGAAATTTTTTTAATTATCTCCTTTGCCACAAGCTATTTTGAAATGATTTATATAGTTTTAGGTGTAAAAATATACAACTTCAAAAAAGCAAAAGCAATGGACTCTTATAAGAGTCTCACCACTTCCCTAAAGGAGCAATATGCTCTAGCTAAAAATTGAAGTTAGGGATGCTATTTATAATATTCTACCACTAAAGTGTAATTTATACATTGAGTCCATTACTTGTATTTTTGTTCAATTAACATTTTCAAATATAAATTTTTCTCACCATTCAAATGCAATAGCATTAGCACTAAATTTAAAAATCAAAACATTGCATTTTTCAATTTTTAGAATTCTAAAGTCCTATAGGGATAAATGCATTGTTAATAATCAGTTAATTTAAATTTTGAAATTTTTTTAATTATCTCCTTTGCCACAAAGCTATTTGAAATGATTTATATAGTTTTAGTGTAAAAATATACAACTTAAAAAAAGCAAAAGCAATGGACTCTTATAAGAAGTCTCACCACTCCCCTAAAGAGCAATATGCTCTAGCTAAAATTGAAGTTTGGATTGTATTTATAATATTCTACCACTAAAGTGGATTTTATACATTGACACCATTACTTGTATTTTTCTTCAATTAACACCTTCAAATATTATATTTTTCTAACCATTCAAATGCAATAGCATTAGCACTAAATTTAAAACCAAAACATTGCACTTTTTCAATTTTTAGAATTCTAAAGTCCTAGAGGGATAAATGCATTGTTAATAATCAGTTGAATTAAATTTGAAATTTTTTTTAATTATCTCCTTTGCGACAAAGCTATTTGAAACGATTTATATAATTTTAGTGTAAAATGAACAACTTAAAAAAAAGCAAAGCAAATGAGTCCATTACTGAATGAACCACTAAAGTGTATTTTATTCAATTGAGTTCCATTCACTTGTAATTTTTGTTCAATTGACATTTTCAAATATTATGCTTTTCTCTCCATTCAATTCAATAGCATTAGCACTAAATTTAAAAATTAAAACATTGCACTTTTTCAATTTTAGAATTCTGAAGTCCTACAGGGATAAATGCAATGTTAATAATCAATTTAATTTAAATTTTGAAATTTTTTAAATTATCTCCTTTGTGCAACATTATTTGAAAAGATTTATATAGTTTTGGTCCAAAAATATACAACTTAAGAAAAGGCAAATGCAATGGACTCTAATAAGAAGTTTCCCCACTCCC
>JAIRCJ010000761.1:13831-30528 GCA_020883675.1 Bruguiera gymnorhiza | reverse complement strand
ATGGACTTTAATAAGAAGTTTCTCCACTCCCTTAAAGAGCAATATGCTTTAGAAAAAATTGAAGTTTGGGATTGCTATTTATAATATTCTACCACTAAAGGGTATTTTATACATTTGAGTCTATTACTTGTATTTTTGTTCAATTAACCTTTTTCAAATATTATGTTTTTCTAACCATTCCAATGCAATAGCATTAGAACTAAATTTATAATTGAAACATTGCACTTTTTCAATTTATAGAATTCTAAAGTCATATAGGCATAAATGCATTGTTAATAATCAGTTTGAATTTAAAATTTTGAAAATTTTTATATTATCTCCTATGCCACAAAGTTATTTGAAATGATTTATATAGTTTTGGTCTAAAAATATACAACTTAAGAAAAGGCAAATGTAGTGGACTCTAATACGAAGTTTCCCCACTCCCCTAAAGAAGTAATATGCTCTAGCTAAAATTGAAGTTTGGGATTGCTATTTATAATATTCTACCACTAAAGTGTCTTTTATACATTTGACTCCATTACTTGTATTTTTTCTTCAATTAACATTTTCAAATATTATATTTTTCCAACCATTCCAATGCAATAGCATTTGAACCAAATTTAAAAATTGAAACATTGCACTTTTTCAATTTATAGAATTCTAAAGTCCTATAGGCATAAATGCATTGTCAATAATCAATTGAATTTAAATTTTGAAATTTTTTATATTATCTCCTATGCCACAAAGTTATTTGAAATGATTTATATAGTTTTGGTCTAAAAATATACAACTTAGGAAAAGGCAAATGTAGTGGACTCTAATAAGAAGTTTCCCCACTCCCCTGAAGAGCAATATGCTCTAGCTAAAATTGAAGTTTGGGATTGCTATTTATAATATTCTACCACTAAAGTGTCTTTTATACAGTTGACTCCATTACTTGTATTTTTCTTCAATTAACATTTTCAAATATTATATTTTTCCAACCATTCCAATGCAATAGCATTTGAATTAAATTTAAAAATTGAAACATTGCACTTTTTCAATTTATAGAATTCTAAAGTCCTATATGCATAAATGCATTGTCAATAATCAGTTGAATTTAAATTTTGAAATTTTTATATTATCTCCTTTGCCACAAAGTTATTTGAAATGATTTATATAGTTTTGGTCTAAAAATATACAACTTAAGAAAAAGCAAATGCAGTGGACTCTAATAAGAAGTTCCCCCACTCCCCTGAAGAACAATATGCTCTAGCTAAAATTGAAGTTTGGGATTACTATTTATAATATTCTACCACTAAAGTGTCTTTTATACATTTGACTCCATTACTTGTATTTTTCTTCAATTAACATTGTCAAATATTATGTTTTTCTCACCATTCAAATGTAATAGCATTAGCACTAAATTTAAGAATGAAAACATTGCAATTTTTCAGTTTATATAATTCTAAAGTCTTATAGGGATAAATGCATTGTTAATAATTAGTTGAATTTAAATTTTGAAAGTTTTTAAATTATCTCCTTTGCCTCAAAGCTATTTGAAATGATTTATATAGTTTTAGTCTAAAAATATACAACATAAAGAAAAGCAAATGCAATGGACTCTAATAAGAAGTTTCCCTACTCTGCTCAAGAGCAATATGCTCAAGTATACATTGATGTTTGGGATTGCTATTTGTAATATTCTACCACTAAAATGTATTTTATACAATTGAGTCAATTACTTCTATTTTTGTTTAGTTAACATTTTCAAATATTATATTTTGCTCACCATTCAAATGCAATTGCAGTAGAGCTAAATTTAATAATTAAAGCATTGCACTTTTTCAATTTATATAATTCTAAAGTACTATAGGGATAAATGCATTCTTAACAATCAGCTGAATTTAAATTTTGAAATTATCTCCTTTGCTACAAAGCTATTTGAAATGATTTATATAATTTTAGTGTAAAAATGTACAGCTTAAAAAAAAGCAAATGCAATGGGCTATAATAAGAAGCTTCCCTAGTCCCCTCAAGAGCAATATCCTCGTGCTAACATTGAAGTTCGGGATTGTTAATTGTAATATAATACCACTAAAGTGTATTTTATACAATTGAGTCCATTATTTGTATTTTTGTTCAATTAACATTTTCAAATATCATACTTTTCTCTCCATTCAAATGCAATAGCATTGGCACTAAATTTAAAACTTGAAACATTACTCTTTTTCAATTTATAGAATTCTAAAGTCCCATAGGGGTAAATGCATTGTTAATAATCAGTTCAATTTAAATTTTGAAATTTTTTAAATTATCTCCTTTCCCATAAAGTTATTTGAAATGATTTATATAGTTTTGATCTAAAAATATACAACTTAAGAAAAAGTAAATGCAATGGACATTAATAAGAAGTTTCCCTACTCCCTTTAAGAGCAATATGCTCTACCTAAAATTGAAGTTGAGGAGTGTCATTTATAATATTCTACCTCTAAAGTGTATTTTATACAATTGAGCCCATTACTTGTATTTTTGCTCAATTAACATTTTCAAATAATATGTTTTTCTCACCATTCAAATGCAATAGCATTAGCACTAAATTTAGCAATCAAAACATTGCATTTTTTCAATTTTTAGAATTCTAAAGCCCTACAAGGATAAATGTATTGTTAATAATCAATTAAACTTAAATTTTGAAATTTTTTTTATTACCTCCTTTGCCACAAAGCTATTTGAAATGATTTAAATAGTTTTAGTCTAAAAATATACAACTTAAAAAAAAGTAAATGCGATGGATTCTAATAAGATGTTTTCCCACTCCCCTTAAGAGCAATACGCTCTAGCTAAAATTGAAGTTTGGAATTGCTATTTATAATATTCAACCACTAAAGTGTATTTTATACATTTGAGTCCATTACTTAAATTTTTGTTCAATTAACATTTTCAAATATTATGTTTTTCTCACCATTCAAATGCAATAGTATTAGCACTAAATTTAAAAATCAAAACATTGCACTATTTTAATTTTTGGAATTCTATAGCCCTATAGGGATAAATGTATTGTTAATAATGAGTTGAACTTAAATTTTGAAATTTCTTTTATTACCTCCTATGGCATTAAGCTATTTTAAATGATTTAAACAGTTTTAGTCTAAAAATATACAACTTAAAAAACAGCAAATGTGATGGACTTTAATACGATGTTTCCCCACTCCCTTGAAGAGCAATATGCTTTAGCTAAAATTGAAGTTTGGGATTGCTATTTATAATATTCTAGCACTAAAGTGTATTTTATACAATTGAGTCCATTACTTGTATTTTTGTACAATTAACATTTTCAAATATTATGTTTTTCTCACCATTCAAATGCAATAGCATTAGCACTAAATGTAAAAATTAAAACAGTGCACTATTTCAATTTTTAGAATTCCAAAGTCTTATAGGGATAAATGCATTGTTAATAATCAGTTGAATTTAAATTTTCAAAATTTTAAATTATCTCCTTTGCCACAAAGTTATTTGAAATGATTTAAATAGTTTTAGTCTAAAAATATACAACTTAAAAAAAGGCAAATGCAATGGATTCAAATAAGACGTTTCCCTACTCCCCTTAAGAGCAATATGCTCTAGCTAAAATTGAAGTTTGGAATTGCTATTTATAATATTCAACTACTAAAGTGTATTTTATACATTTGAGTCCATTACTTGAATTTTTGTTCAATTAACATTTTCAAATATTATGTTTTTCTCACCATTCAAATGCAATAGCATTAGCACTAAATTTAAAAATCAAAACATTGCACTATTTCAATTTTTGGAATTCTAAAGCCCTATAGGGATAAATGCATTGTTAATAATGAGTTGAACTTAAATTTTGAAATTTTTTTTACTAACTCCTCTGCCACTGAGCTATTTAAAATGATTTAAATAGTTTTAGTTTAAAAATATACAACTTAAAAAACAGCAAATGTGATGGACTCTAATAAGATGTTTCCCCACTCCCCTGAATAGCAATATGCTCTAGCTAAAAATGAAGTTTGGGATTGCTATTTATAATATTATAGCCTTAAAGTGTATTTTATACATTGAAGTCCATTACTTGTATTTTTTTTCAATTAACATTTTCAAATATTAAGTTTTTCTCTCCATTCAAATGCAATAGCATTAGCACTAAATTTAAAAATCAAAACATTGCACTATTTCAATTTTTAGAATTCTAAATCCCTACAGGGATAAATGCATTGTTAATAATCAGTTGAACTTAAATTTTGAAATTTTTTTTATTACCTCCTTTACCACAAAGCTATTTGAAATGATTTAAATAGTTTTAGTCTACAAATATACAACTTAAAAAAAAAAAAAAGCAAATGTGATGGATTCTAATAAGACGTTTCACCACTCCCCTTAAGAGCAATATGCTCTAGCTAAAATTGAAGTTTGGAATTGCTATTTATAATATTTAACTACTAAAGTGTATTTTATACATTTGAGTCCATTACTTGAATTTTTGTTCAATTAACATTTTCAAATATTATGCTTTTCTCACCATTCAAATGCAATAGCATTAGCACTAAATTTAAAAATCAAAACATTGCACTATTTCAATTTTTGGAATTCTAAAGCCCTATAGGGATAAATGCATTGTTAATAATGAGTTGAACTTAAATTTTGAAATTGTTTTTACTAACTCCTCTGCCACTGAGCTATTTAAAATGATTTAAATAGTTTTAGTCTAAAAATATACAATTTAAAAAACAGCAAATGTGATGGACTCTAATAAGACGTTTCCCCACTCCCTTGAAGAGCAATATGCTCTAGCTAAAAATGAAGTTTGGGATTTCTATTTATAATATTCTAGCCTTAAAGTGTATTTTATACATTGAAGTCCATTACTTGTATTTTTTTTCAATTAACATTTTCAAATATTAAGTTTTTCTCTCCATTCAAATGCAATAGCATTAGCACTAAATTTAAAAATCAAAACATTGCACTATTTCAATTTTTAGAATTTTAAAGTCTTATGGGGATAAATGCATTGCTAATAATCAGTTGAATTTAAATTTTCAAATTTTTAAATTATCTCCTTTGCCACAAAGTTATTTGAAATGATTTAAATAGTTTTAGTCTAAAAATATACAACTTAAAAAAAAAAAGCAAATGCGATGGATTTTAATAAGATGTTTCCCCACTCCCCTTAAGAGCAATACGTTCTAGCTAAAATTGAAGTTTGGAATTGCTGTTTATAATATTCAACTACTAAAATGTATTTTATACATTTGAGTTCCTTATTTGAATTTTTGTTCAATTAACGTTTTCAAATATTATGTTTTTCTCACCATTCAAATGCAATAGCATTAGTACTAAATTTGAAAATTAAAGCATTGCACTTTTTCAATTTTTAGAATTCTAAAGTTTTATAGGGATAAATGCATTGTTAATAATCAATTGAATTTAAATTTTCAAATTTTTTAAATTATCTCCTTTGCCACAAAGTTATTTGAAATGATTTAAATAGTTTTAGTCTAAAAATATACAACTTAAGAAAAAGGAAATGCAATGGATTCCAATAAGAAGTTTCCCCACTCCCCTCAAAGGCAATATGCTCAAGCTAACAATGAAGTTTGGAATTGTTATTTATAATATTCTACTATTAAAGTGTATTTTATACAATTGAGTCCATTACTTGTATTTTTGTTTAATTAACTTATTCAAATATTATGTTTTTCTCACCATTCAAAATTTAATGGCATTAACAATAAATTTAATAATCAAAAGATTGCACTTTTTGAATTTTTAGAATTCTAAAGTCCTATAGGGATAAATGCATTGTTAATAATCAGTTGAATTTAAATTTTGAAATTTTTTTAATTATTACTTTTGCCACAAAGCTATTTGAAACGATTTATATAGTTTTAGTGTAGAAATATACAACTTAAGAAAAAGCAAATGCAATGGACTCTAATAAGAAGTTTCCCCATTCCCCTCAAGAGCGATATGCTCTAGCTAAAATTGAAGTTTAGGATTACTATTTATAATTTTCTACCACTAAAATGTATTTTATACAACTGAGTCTATTACTTGTATTTTTCTTTATTTAACATTTTCAAATATTATGTTTTTCTCACCATTCAAAATTCAATGGCATTAACAATAAATTTAAAAATCAAAACATTGCACTTTTTCAATTTTTAGAATTCTAAAGTCCTATGGGGATAAATGTGTTGCTAATAATCAGTTGAATTTAAATTTTGAAATTTTTTTAATTATCTCCTTTGCCATAAAGCTATTTGAAATGATTTATATAGTTTTAGTCTAAAAATATACAACTTAAGAAAAAGCAAATGCAATGGACTCTAATAAAAGGTTTCCCCACTCCCCTTAAGTGCAATATGCCCGACCTAACATTGAAGCTTGGGATTGTTATTTATAATATTCTTCCACTAAAGTGTATTTTATACAATTGACTCCATTAAATTTCTATAGTGCTATAGGGGTAAATCTTGTTAATTATCTGTTGAATTATAGTTTTGTATTTTTTTTTAATTGTCTCTTTTACCACAATGCAATTTGGAATAATTTATATAGTTTTAGTCTACAAACATATTACTTAAGAAAAAACAATTGCAATTGTCTGTAAGAAGAAGTTTGCCTACTCCCCTCAAATGCAATATACTTGACCCAACATTGAAACTTGTGAGTGTTATTTATCATATTCATTTACTAAAGTGTATTTTATACAATTGAGTCCATTACTTGTATTTTTGTTCAATTAACATTTTCAAATATTATGTTTTTATCACCATTTAAATGCCATGACATTTCCAATAAATTTAAAAATTAAAACATTGCACTTTTTCAAGTTTTAGAATTTTAAAGTCCTATAGGCATAAATGCATTATTAATTATTAGTTGAATTTTACTTTAGTAAATTTTTAATTGTCTTCTTTGTAACAATGCTATTTGAAATGATTTATAAAATTTTAGTCTAAAAAATATTACTTAAGAAAAAGTAATTTCACTTTTCTCACTAGTAAAAAATTCAATGGCATTAACAATAAATTTAAAAATCAAAACATTGCACTTTTTCAATTTATAGAATTTGAAAGTCCTATAAGGATAAATGCATTGTTAATAATTAGTTAAATTTAAATTATGAAAATTTTTTAAATTTTCTCCTTTGCCACAAAGCTATTTGAAATGATTTATATAGTTTTAGTCTAAAAATATACAACTTAAGAAAAAGCAAATGCAATGGACTCTAATAAGAAGTTTCCCTACTCCCCTTAAGAGCGATATGCTCTAGCTGAAATTGAAGTTTGGGATTACTATTTATAATTTTCTACTACTAAAATGTATTTTATACAATTGAGTCTATTACTTGTATTTTTCTTCATTTAACATTTTCAAATATTATGTTTTTCTCACCATTCAAAATTCAATGACATTAACGATTAATTTAAAAATCAAAACATTGCACTTTTTCAATTTTTAGAATTCTAAAGTCCTATAAGGATAAATGCATTGTTAATAATCAGTTAAATTTATATTTTGAAATTTTTTAAATTATCTCCTTTGCCATAAAGCTATTTGAATGATTTATATAGTTTTAGTCTAAAAATATACAACTTAAGAAAAAGCAAATGCAATGGAATCTAATAAGAAGTTTCCCCACTCCTATCAAGAGCAATATACTCTAGCTAACATTGAAGTTTGGGATTGCTATTTACAATATTCTACCATTAAAGTGTATTTTATACAATTGATTCCATGACTCTTATTTTTGTTCAATTAACATTTTCAAATATTATGTTTCTCTCACCATTCAAATGCAATGGCATTTGCAATAAATTTAAATATTAAAACATTGCACTTTTTTAATTTTTAGAATTCTAAAGTTTTATAGGGATAATTGCATTGTTAATTATCAGTTGAATTTTATTTTTGTATTTTTTTTAATTGTCTCCTTTGCCACAATGCAATTTGAAATGATTTATGTAATTTTAGTCTACAAACATATTACATAAGAAAAAGCAATTGCGATGGTCTCTCATAAGAAGTTTCCCTACTCCCTTCAACAGTAATATATTTGACCCACAATTGAAGCCTGAGAGTGTTATTTATAATATTCATCCACTAAAGTGTATTTTATACAATTGAGTCCATTACTTGTATTTTTGTTCAATTAACATTTTCAAATATTATGTTTTTCTCACCATTCAAATGCAATGGTATTTGCAATAAATTGATAAATCAAAATAATGCACTTTTTCAATTTTTAGAATTCTCAAGTCCTATGGGGATAAATGCATTATTAATTATCAATTGAATTTTACTTTTATAATTTTTTTAATTATCTCCTTTGCAATAATGCTATTCGAAATGATTTATATAATTTTAGTCTAAAAAAATATTACTTTAAAAAAAGCCAATGTATTGGACTTTAATAAGAAGTTTGCCCACAACCCTCCAGAGTAATATGCTTGACCCAACATTGAAGTTTGAGATTGCTATTTATAATATTCATACACTAAAGTGTATTTTATACAACTAAAACCATTCCTTGTATTTTTGTTCAATTAACTTATTCAAATGTTATATTTTTCTCTCCATTCAAAATTGAATGGCATTAAGTATAAATTTAAAAATCAAAGCATTGCACTTTTTTGAATTTTAAGAATTCAAAAGTCCTATAGGGATAAATGCATTATTAATAATCAGTTAAATTTAAAATTTGAAATTTTTTTAATTATCTCCTTTGCCACAAAGTTATTTGAAATGATTTATATAGTTTTAGTCAAAAGATATACAACATAAGGAAAAGCAAAGGCAATGGACTCTAATAAGAAGTTTCCCCACTCCCCTCAATAGTAATATGCTTAAGCTAACATTGAAGTTTCAAATTGCTATTTATAATATTTTACCATTAAAGTGTATTTTATACAATTGAGTTCATTACTTGTATTTTTGTTCAAAGAAAATTTTCAAATATTATGTTTTTCTCATCATTCAAATGCAATAACATTAGCATTAAATTTAAAAATTAAAAAATTACACTTTTTAAATTTTTAGAATTCTAAAGTCCTATAGGGATAAATGCATTGTTAATAATTAGTTGAATTTAAATTTTTAAATTTTTTAAATTATCTCCTTTGCCACAAAGCTATTTGAAATGATTTATATAGTTTTAGTCTAAAAATATACAATTGAAGAAAAAGGAAATGCAATGGAGTTTAATAAGAAGTTTACCCACTCTCCTTAAGAGCAATATGCTCGAGCTAACATTGAAGTTTAGGATTGCTATTTATAATATTTTTCCACTAAAGTGTATTTTATACAATTGAGTCCCTTGTATTTTTGTTCAATTAACTTATTTAAATATTATGTTTTTCTCACCATTCAAAGCAATGACATTTGCAGTAAATTTAAAAGTCAAAACATTGCACTTTTTCAATTTATAAAATTCTAAAGTCCTATAGGGATAAATGTATTATTAATTATCAGTTGAATTTTACTTTTCTAATTTTTTTAATTGTCTCATTTGTGACAATGCTATTTGAAATGATTTATATAATTTTAGTCTAAAAAAATATTGTTGTTCCCACAGCCTTGTATGAGTTGTAATTGTTGTCAACTAGGGTTAAGTGTGCAAGAGAGTAAAGTCGCATGGAAGGGCAGTAAAGTCACATGGAAGGGCAAGAAAGTAAATCCGCCATGTAAGCCCTATTAGGGTTTCATGGAAGAGAGTATATAAAGGCCTTGGAAGACAAAACTAGGGCAGAGGGTCAACACAATTGAAAAAACAGCAACCCTACAACAACCGGCCAAAAAGGAAGGGAGAGCAGAACGGCAAGAGATCAGAAACGACACCACTGGGAGAGCAAACCAGAAACGTCACCACCAGGAGAGCAAACCAGAACGTGCGACCTCCTGCAAGCAAACCAGAAACGCCTCCTGCAAGCAAACCAGAAACGCACAACCAGCAAGAGGAGAAATAAGAAAAAGACCACCCGGAAGAGAAGACAGCAGACCTGGTATCCGTGAGACCACCCGGAAGAGAAGACAGCAGACTAGAAGCGTGAGGCAGGCCGAGAGACGTGAACCAGAAAAACCAGTAGCGTGAGGCAGGCCAAGAGACGTGAAACAGCAGACCAGAAGCGTGAGACCAGAACGTGCAACGGCGTGACTGATCAGAAGCGTGGGGCAGGCTGTGAGACGTGAAACGGCAGACCAGAAGCTTGAGTGCAAGCTGTGAAACCATGAGACAGTGAAAGCAAGAGTTGTGTGAAACAACCTAGAGAAGGAATTCGCCAAAGCATCGGAAAGAACTCAACGTATTTCCAGATTTCTTCAAGAGAGGTTAGAGAGCGTTGCGGTGAACTTCTAAGCAGCAGTGGAGCAGCCTTTCAATTCAACAGAGGCAAGACAAGCTAGAAGAAGGGTAGACACAGTAAGTGACACTATTTGTATTGTACTTGCTTAGTAATTGCAATAGTGAAAGGAGCAGAAGATTAAGACATCCATTGTAACTGGAATTCTCAAGTATAGTGGATAGTCTCGGTAAGGGAGAGTCCCTACCACCATGGATGTACGTCATGTTGACGGAACCACGTAAATCTCGTGTGTCCTTAATTTGCTTTACGTTCTGTGTTTTGAATTGAGTTGTGAACGCAGCTAAAGTATTAGTCAACCCATAACCTAACGAAGACCTAAACAAGAACATCTGAATTGTCTATTAGGCAAGGTGTCTGAAAGGTGACTTTGGGGACTATTGTGATTAGTAGGTAGCAATAGATCTACCTTAGTCGAATCTGAGAAAGAGTTTGCTTTTAAGAAGAGATTGAAGTTGTTCACTTTCCTGCGAATTGCGAATTGTGGTGATATTGATTCACCCCTCCTCTCAGTATCTTTCAGTATCACAAACTAGTAGATCCTAGGGTGAAGTTGGGAACTTCAAATATTATGTTAGAAAAAGCCAATGCATTGGACTCTAATAAGAAGTTTCCACACTATCCTCAAGAGCAATATGCTTGACCCAACATTGAAGGTCAGGATTGCTATTCATAATATTCATACACTAAAGTGTATTTTATACAATTAAGACCATTACTTGAATTTTTGTTCAATTAACTTATTCAAATATTATGTTTTTATCACCATTCAAATGCAATGACATTTGTAATAAATTTAAAAATCAAACATTGCACTTTTTCAATTTTTAGAATTCTAATGTCTTATAGGCATAAATGCATCAGTTGAATTTTACTTCTGTAATTTTTTAATTCTCTTCTTTGGGACAATGCTATGTAAAATGATTTATATAATTTTAGTCTAAAAAAATATTAATTAAGAAAAAGCAATTGCAATGGACTCTTATAAGAAATTTCCCTAATCTGCTCAAAAGCAATATCTTTGACCCAACATGGAAGTTTGAGAGTGCTACTTATAATATTCATCCACTAACGTATATTTTATACAATTGAGTTCATTACTTGTATTTTTGTTTAATTAACCTATTCAAATATTATGTTTTTCTCACCATTCAAAATTCAATGGCATTAACAATAAATTTAAAAATCAAAACATTGCACTTTTCAGTTAGAATTCTAAAGTCCTATAAGGATAAATACATTGTTAATAATAAGTTGAATTTTACTTTTGTAATTTTTTAATTGTCTTCTTTGCAAGAATTCTATTTGAAATGATTTATATAATTTTAGTCTTAGAAAAATATTGCATAAGAAAAAGCAATTGCAATGGACTCTAATAAGAAGATTCCCTACTCTCGTCAAGAACAATAGATTTTGAAATTTTTTAAATTATCTCCTTTTCCACAAAGCTATTTGAAATGATTTATATAGTTTTAGTCTAAAAATATACAACTTAAGAAAAAGTAAAGGCAATGGACCCTAATAAGAAGTTTTTCTACCCCCCCAACAACAATATGCTCAAGCTAACATTGAAGTTTCGTATTGCTATTTATAATATTCTACCACTAAAGTGTACTTTATACAATTGAGTCCATTACTTGTATTTTTGTTCAATGAAAATTTTCAAATATTATGTTTTTCTCACCATTCAAATGCAATAGCATTAGTACTAAATTTAAAAATTAAAAAATTGTACTTTTTAAATTTTTAGAATTCTAAAGTCCTATAGGGATAAATGCATTGTTAATAATTAGTTGAATTTAAATTTTAAAATTTTTTAAATTATCTCCTCTGCCACAAAGCTATTTGAAATGATTTATATAGTTTTAGTCTAAAAATATACAACTTAAGAATAAGCATATGCAATAAACTGTAATAAGAAGTTTACCCACTCCCCTTAAGAGCAATATGCCCGAACTAACATTGAAGTTTGGGATTGCTATTTATAATATTTATCCACTAAAGTGTATTTTATATAATTGACTCCATTACATGTATTTTTGTTCAATTGACATTTTCAAATATTATATTTTTCTCACCATTCAAATGCAATCACATTTGCAATAAGTTTAAAAATCAAAACAATGCACTTTTTCAATTTTTAGAATTCAAAAGTCCTACGAGGATAAATGCATTGTTAATTATTAGTTGAATTTTACTTTTGTAATTTTTTTAATTGTCTCTTTTGTGACAATGCTATTTGAAATGATTTATATAATTTTAGTCTAAAAAAATATTCCTTTAGAAAAGCCAATGTATTGGACTCTAATAAGAAGTTTCCCCACTATCCTCAAGAGTTATATGCTTGACCCAACATTGAAGTTAGGGATTACTATTTATAATATTCATATACTAAAGTATATTTTATACAATTGGAACCATTACTTGAAGTTTTGTTCAATTAACATATTCAAATATTATGTTTTTATCTCCATTCAAATGCAATGACATTTGTAATAAATTTAAAAATCAAAACATTGCACTTTTTCAATTTTTAGAATTCTAAAATTCTATAGGGATAAATGCATTATTAATTATCAGTTGAATTTTACTTTTGTAATTTTTTAATTGTCTTCTTTGGGACAATTCTATTTGAAATGATTTATATAATTTTAGTCTAAAAAATATTACATAAGGAAAAGTAATTGCAATTGACTCAAATAAGAAGATTCCCTACTCCCCTCAAAAGCAATATACTTGACCTAACATTGAAGTTTAGGAGTGCTATTTATAATATTCATCCACTAAAGTGTATTTTATACAATTGAGACCATTACTTGAAGTTTTGTTCAATTAACATATTCAAATATTATGTTTTTATCACCAATCAAATACAATGACATTTGCAATAAATTTAAAAATCAAAATATTGCACTTTTTCAATTTTTAGAATTCTAAAGTCCTATAAGGATAAATGCATTATTAATTATCAGTTGAATTTTACTTTTGTAATTTTTTAATTGTCTTCTTTGCGACAATTCTATTTCAAATGATTTATATAATTTTAGTCTAAAAAATATTACATAAGGAAAAGTAATTGCAATGGATTCTAATAAGAAGATTCCCTACGCCCCTCAAAAGCAATATACTTGACCTAACATTGAAGCTTGAGAGTACTATTTATAATATTCATTCACTAAAGTGTATTTTATACAATTGAGACCATTACTTGAAGTTTTGTTCAATTAACATATTCAAATATTATGTTTTTATCACCAATCAAATACAATGACATTTGTAATAAATTTAAAAATCAAAATATTGCACTTTTCCAATTTTTAGAATTCTAAAGTCCTATAAGGATAAATGCATTATTAATTATCAATTGAATTTTACTTTTGTAATTTTTTAATTGTCTTCTTTGTGACAATTCTATTTGAAATGATTTATATAATTTTAGTCTAAAAAAATTTTACTTAAGAAAAAGCAATTGCAATGGACTTTAATAAGAAGATTCCCTACTCATCTCAAGAGCAATATACTTGACCCAACATTGAAGTTTAGGAGTGTTATTTATATTATTCATCTACTAAAGTGTATTTTATACAATTGAGTCCAATACTTGTATTTTTGTTCAATGAACTTATTCAAATATCATATTTTTCTCACCATTCAAAATTGAACAACATTAACAATAAATTTAAAAATCAAAACAATGCACTTTTTCAATTTTTAGAATTCTAAAGTCCTATAGGGATAAATGCATTGTTAATAATCAGTTGAATTTAAATTTTGAAATTTTTTTAATTATCTCCTTTGCCATAAAGCTATTTGAAATGATTTATATAGTTTTAGTTTAAAAATATACAACTTAAGAAAAAACAAATGTAATGGACTCTAATAAGATGTTCCCCCACTTTCGTCAAGAGCAATATGCTCTAGCTAAACTTGAAGTTTGGGATTGTTATTTATAATATTCTACCACTAAAGTGTATTTTATACAATTGAGTCCATTACTTGTATTTTTCTTCAATTAACATTTTAAAATATAATATTTTTCTCACCATTCAAATACAATAGTATTAGCACTAAATTTAAAAATAAAAACATTGCACTTTTTAAATTTTTAGAATTCTAAAGTCCTATAGGGATAAATGCATTGTTAATAATCAGTTGAATTTAAATTTTGAAATTTTTTTAATTATCTCCTTTGCCACAAAGCTATTTGAAATGATTTATATAATTTTGGTCTAAAAATATACAACTTAAGAGAAAGCAAATGCAATGGACTTTAATAAAATGTTTCCTCACTCCCCTTAAGAGCAATATGTTCGAGCTAACATTGAAGTTTAGGATTGCTATTTATAATATTCTACCACTAAAGTGTATTTTATACAATTTAGTCCATTACTTGTATTTTTGTTGAATTAATATTTTCAAATATTATGTTTTTCTTATCATTCAAATGCAATGACATTTGTAATAAATTTAAAAATCAAAACATTGCACTTTTTCAATTTTTAGAATTCTAAAGTCCTATAGGCACAAATGCATTATTAATTATTAGTTGAATTTCACTTTTGTAATTTTTTAATTGTCTTCTTTGTGACAATGCTATTTGAAATGATTTATATAATTTTATTCTAAAAAAATATTACTTAAGAAAAAGTAATTGCAATGGACTCCTATAAGAAGTTTCCCTACTCCCCTCAAGAGCAATATCCTTGACCCAACATTGAAGCTTGGGTGTCCATTACTTGTATTTGTGTTCAATTAACTTATTCAAATATTATGTTTTTCTCACCATTCAAATGCAATGACATTTGCAATAAATTTTAAAATCAAAACATTTCACTTTTTCAATTGAGTCCATTACTTGTATTTTTGTTGAATTATACTTTTGTAATCTTTTTAATTGTGGCCTTTACGGCAATGCTATTTGAAATTATTTATATAATTTTTGTCAAAAAAAAAAAATATTACTTTAGAAAAAGCTAATGTATTGGACTCCTCTCAAGAGTAAAATGCTTGACCCAACATTGAAGTTTAAGATTATTATTTATAATATTCTACCACTAAAGTGTATTTTATACAATTGAGTCTATTATATGTATTTTTGTTCAATTAACATTTTCAAATATTATATTTTTCTCACCATTCAAATGCAATGACATTAGCACTAAATTTAAAAATTAAAACATTGTTAATAATTAGTTGAATTTAAATTTTATAATCTTTTTAATTGTTCCCTTTACGACAATATTATTTGAAATGATTTATATAATTTTAGTTTAAAAATATATTATTTAAGAAAAAGCTAATCTATTGGACTCTAATAAGAAGTTTCCTCACTCCCTTCAAGGCTAATATGCTTGACCCAACATTGAAGTTTGAGAGTGCTATTTATAATATTCATCCACTAAAGTATATTTTATACAACTAAGTCCATTACTTGTATTTTTGTTCAATTAACTTATTCAAATATTATGTTTTTCTTACCGTTCAAATGCAATGACATTTGCAATAAATTTTAAAATCAAAATATTTCACTTTTTCAATTGAGTTCATTACTTGTATTTTTGTTGAATTTTACTTTTGTAATCTTTTTAATTGTGACCTTTGTGATAATGCTATTTGAAATGATTTATATAATTTTAGTCTAAAATATATTATTTAAGAAAAAGCAAATGCATTGTACTCTAATAAAAAGTTTCACCACTCTCTTCAAGAGCTATATACTTGACCCAACATTGAAACTTGAGAGTGTTATTTATAATATTTATCCACTAAAGTGTACTCAATACAATTGAGACCATTACTTGAATTTCCGTTCAATTAACATGTTCAAATATTATGTTTTTCTCATCATTCAAAATGCATAGGCATTAACAATAAATTTAAAAATCAAAACATTGCATTTTTTTCAAATTTTAGAATTTTAAGACTTACAGGGATAAATACATTTTTAATAATTAGTTGACTTTAATTTTTGTATTTTTTTTAATTGTCACTTTTGCCATAATGCATTTTGAAATGATTTATATAATTTTAGTCTACAAACATATCATTTGAGAAAAAGTAATTGCAATGGACTTTAATAAGAAATTTCCCCACTCCCCTCGAGAGCAATATGGTTGACCCAAGATTGAAACTTGGGATTGCTATTTTTAATATTCATCCTCTAAAATGTATTTTATATAATTGAGTTCATTACTTGTATTTTTGTTCAATTAACTTATTCAAATATTATCTTTTTCTCACTATTCAAAATGTAATGGCATTAAGAATAAATTTAAAAATCAAAACGTTGCACTTTTTCAATTTTTAGAATTTTAAAGTCCTACAGGGATAAATGCATTGTTAATAATC
>JAIRCJ010000761.1:0-13583 GCA_020883675.1 Bruguiera gymnorhiza | reverse complement strand
AAACATGTTAATCAAATAAAGGGGAATGCAATGGACTCTAATAAAAAGTTACCCCACTCCCTCAAGTGCAATATGCTTGACCCAACATTGAACTTGGATTGCCCATTTTTAATATTCTCCACTAAAGTGTAATTTTATAAAATTGAGTCCAATTTTACTTGTATTTTATTAATTAACAAGTATTTCAAATATTATGTTTTTTCTCACCATTCAATGCCAATCGCCACATTAGCAATAAATTTAAACATCAAAACATTGTAGTTTTTTAATTTTTAGAATGCTAGAGTCCTATGGGGATAAATGCATTGTTAATAATCAGTTAAATTTAAATTTTGTAATTTTTTAATTGCCCCTTTTGCGACAATGGTATTTTGAAATGATTTATATAATTTTAGTCTAAAAATATATAGTTAAGAAAAACTAACCTATTGGACTCTAATAAGAAGTTTCCCCACTCCTTTAAGAGCAATAGCCTTGACCCAACATTGAAACTTGGGATTGCTATTATAATATTCATACAGTAAAGTGTACTTATACAATGGAGTCCATTACTTATATTTTGTTTAATTAACATATTTAAATATTATGTTTTTCTCACCATTCAAATGCATGTCATTAGCAATAATTTAAAATCAAAACAATGCCCTTTTTCAATTTTTAGAATTTTTAAAGTCCTATAAAGGATAAATGCATTGTTATTATGAGTTGTATTTTACTTGTAATTCTTTAATTATCTCCTTTGCAACAATGCTTTTGGGAAATGATTATATAATTTTAGTCTAAAAATATATTACTTAAGAAAAAGCTAAAGTATTGCACTCTAGTAAGAAGTTCCCCACTCCCTCAAGAGCTATATGCTTGACCCAACATTAAAACTCGAAAAGTGTTATTTATAATATTTATCCACTAAAGTGTATTTGATACAATTGAGGCCATTACTAGAATTTCTATTTAATTAACATGTTCAAATATTATGTTTTCTCACCATTCAAAATGCAAAGGCATTGACAATAAATTTAAAAATCAAAACATTGCATTTTTTCAAATTTAGAATTTTAAAGACTTACAGGGATAAATACATTTTTAATAATAGTTAACTTTAATTTTTGTATTTTTTTAATTGTCTCTTTTGCCATAATGCATTTCAAAATGATTTATAAATTTTAGTCTACAAGTATATCACTTGAGAAAAAGCAATTGCAATGGACTTTAATAAGAAGTTTCCCACTCCCTTAAGAGTAATATGGTTGACTCAAGATTGAAACTTGAGATTGTTATTTTTAATATTCATCCTCTAAAGTGTATTTTATACAATTGAATTCATTACTTGTATTTTTGTTCAATTAACTTATTCAAATATTATCTTTTTCTCACTATTCAAAATGCAATGACATTAAGAATAAATTTGAAAATCAAAACATTGCACTTTTTCAATTTTTAGAATTCTAAAGTCCTACAGGTATAAATGCGTTGTTAATAATCAATTAAATTTAAATTTTGAAATTTTTTTTAATTATCTCCTTTGCCACAATGCTATTTGAAATGATTCATATAACTTTAGTCTAAAAATATACAACTTAAAGAAAACCAAATGCAATGGACTCTAATAAGAAGCTTCCCTACTCCCTCAAGAGCAATATGCTCGAGCTAACATTAAAGCTTGGGATTGCTATTTATAATATTTTTCCACTAAAGTGTATTTTATACAATTGAGTCCATTACTTGTATTTTTGTTCAATTAACATTTTCAAATATTATGTTTTTCTCACCATTCAAAATGAATAAATTTAAAAATCAAAACATTACACTTTTTAAATTTTTAGAATTCTAAAGTCCTATAGGGATAATTACATTGTTAATAATTAGTTGATGTTTAATTTTTTAATTTTTTTAATTGCATCCTTTGCAACAATGCTATTTGAAATGATTTATATAGTTTTAGTCTAAAAATATACAACTTAAGAAAAAGTAAATGCAATGGACTCTAACAAGAAGTTTCCCCACTCCCCTTAAGAGTAATATGATCGAGCTAATATTGAAACTTAGGATTGCTATTTATAATATTCATCCATTAAAGTGTATTTTATACAATTGAGTCCATTACTTGTATTTTTGTCCAATTAACATATTCAAATAGTATTTTTTCTCACCATTCAAATGTAATGGCATTTGCAATAAAATTAAAAATCAAAATAATGGACTTTTTCAATTTTTAGAATTCTAAAGTCTTATAAGGATAAATGCATTGTTAATTACCTGTTGGATTTTACTTTTGTAATTTTTTTAATTATCTCTTTTGTAACAATGCTATTGGAAATAATTTATATAATTTTAGTCTAAAAATATATTACTTAAGAAAAAGCTAATATATTGGACTCTAATAAAAAGTTTTCCCACTCCCCTCAAGAGTAATATGCTTGACCCAACATTGAAACTTAGGATTGCTATTTATAATATCCATCCATTAAAGTGTATTTTATATAATTGAGACCATCACTTGAATTTTTGTTCAATTAACTTATTCAAATATTATATTTTTCTCACCATTAAAATGCAATAGCATTAGCAATAAATTCAAAAATCAAAACATTGCACTTTTTCAATTTTTAGAATTCTAAAGTCCTATAGGGATCAATGCATTCTTAATAATCAGTTGAATTTAAATTTTTTAATTTTTTTAATTACATCCTTTGCAACAATGCTATTTGAAATGATTTATATATTTTTAGTCTAAAAATATACTACTTGAGAAAAGAAAATGCAATGAAGACTAAAAAGAAGTTTCCTCAGTCCCCTCAAGAGCAATATTCTCGACCTAACATTGAAGCTCGAGATTGCTTTTTATAATATTCATCCACTAAAGTGTATTTTATATATTTGAGTCCATCACTTGTATTTTTGTTCAATTAACATATTCAAATAGTATGTTTTTCTCACCATTCAAATGCAATGACATTAGCAATAAAATTAAAAATCAAAACAATGCACTTTTTCAATTTTTAGAATTCTAAAATCCTATAAGGATAAATGCATTGCTAATTACTCGTTGAATTTTACTTTTATAATTTTTTTAATTATCTCCTTTGCGACAATGCTATTGGAAATAATTTATATAATTTTAGTCAAAAAATATATTACTTAAGAAAAAGCTAATGTATTGGACTCTAATAAGAAGTTTTCCTACTCCCCTCAAGAGCAATATGTTTGACCCAACATTGAAACTTGAGATTGTTATTTATAATATCCATCTACTAAATTGTATTTTATACAATTGAGACCATTACTTGAATTTTTGTTCAATTAACATATTCCAATATTATGTTTTTTTCATCTTCCAAATAATATGGCATTAGCAATAATTTCAAAAACCAAAATTTTGCACTTTTTCAATTTTTAGAATTCTAAAGTCTTGTAGGGATCAATAGATTATTAATAATCAGTTGAATTTAAATTTTTTAATTTTTTAAATTGTCTCCTTTGCCACAATGCTACTTGAAATGATTTATATAATTTTAGTCTAGAAATATACTACTTAAGAAAAAGTAAATGCAATGGACTCTAATATGAAGTTTCCCCACTCCCCTCAACAGTAATATGCTTGACCCAAGATTAAAACTTGGGATTACTATTTATAATATTCATCCACTAAAGTATATTTATACAATTGAGTCCACTACTTGTATTTTTATTCAATTAACATATTCAAATAGTATGTTTTTCTCACCATTCAAATGCAATGGCATTAAGAACAAATTTAAAAATCAAAACATTGTACTTTTTCACTTTTTTGAATTCTAAAGTTCTACAGGGATCAATGCAAATTTTTTTAATTGTCTCCTTTGCCATAATGAAATTTCAAATAATTTATATAATTTTAGTCTACAACATATTATTTAAGAAAAAGTAATTGCAATGGACTCTAATAAGAAGTTTCTCGACTTCGCTTAAGAACAATATACTTGACCCAACATTAACCCAACATTAAAACTTGGGAATGTTATTTATAATATTCATCCACTAAAGTGTATTTTATACAACTGAGTCCATTATTTATATTTTTGTTCAACTAACATATTTAAATATTATGCTTTTCTCACTATTCAAATACAATGGCATTAACAATAAATTTAAAAATCAAAATATTGCACTTTTTCAATTTTTAGAATTTTAAAGTTGTATAAAGATAAATGTATTGTTAATTATCAATTGAATTTTACTTTTGTATTTTTTTTAATTGTCTCCTTTGCCACAATGCAATTTGAAGTGATTTGTATAATTTTAGTCTACAAACATATTATTTAAGAAAAAGCAATTGCAATGGACTCTAATAAGAAATTTCCCTACTCCCCTCAAGAGCAATATACTTGACCCAATATTAAAATTTGGGAGTGTTATTTATAATATTCATCTACTAAAGTCTATTTTATATAATTGAGTCCATTACTAGTAATTTTGTTTAATTAACATTTTCAAATGTTAGATTTTTCTCACCATTCAAATGCAATTACATTAGAAATAAATTTTAAAATCAAAACATTATACTTTTTGAATTTTTAGAATCCTAATGTCCTATTGGGATAAATGCATTGTTAATTACTAGTTAAATTTTACTTTTGTAATTTTTTTAATTGTCCCATTTGTGACAATGCTATTTGAAATGATTTATATAATTTTAGTCTAAAAATATATTACTTAAGAACAAACTAATCTATAGGACTCTAATAAGAAGTTTTCCAACTCCCCTCAAAAGCAATATGTTTGACCCAATATTGAAATTTGGGATTGTTATTTATAATATTCATACAATAAAGTGTATTTTATACAATTAAGTCCATTACTTGTATTTTTGTTCAATTAACTTATTCAAATATTATGTTTTTCTCACCATTCCAAATGTAATGACATTAACAATAAATTTAAAAATGAAAATATTGCACTTTTTCAATTTTTGGAATTCTAAGTTCCTATAGGGATAAATGCACTGTTAATAATTAGTTGAATTTAAATTTTGAAAATTTTTTAATTATCTCCTTTGCCACAATGCTATTTGAAATGATTTATATAGTTTTAGTTTAAAAATATACAACTTAAGAAAAAGCAAATGCAATGGACTTTAATAAAAAGTTTCCCCACCCCCCTCAAAAGCAATATGCTCGAACTAACATTGAAACTTGTGATTGCTATTTATAATATTCATACACTAAGGTGTATTTTATACAATTGAGACCATTACTTGAATTTTTGTCCAATTAACATATTCAAATATTATATTTTTCTTGCCATTCAAAATACAAAGGCAGTAACAATAAATTAAAAAATCAAAACATTGCATTTTTTCAAATTTTAGAATTTTAAAGTCTTATAGGGATAAATACATTGTTAATAATTAGTTGAATTTAATTTTTGTAATTTTTTAATTGTCTTCTTTGCTACAATGCAATTTGAAAAGATTTATATAATTTTAGTCTACAAACACTTTACTTAAGAAAAAACAAATGCAATGGATTTTAATAAGAAGTTTCCTGACTCCCCTCAAGAGCAATATACTTGACCCAACATTGGAGCTTTGGAGTGTTATTTATAATATTAATCCACTAAAGTGTATTCTATACAAATGAGTCTATTACTTGTATTTTTCTTCAATTAACACATTCAAATGTTATATTTTTTTCAGCATTCAAATGCAATGGTGTTAGCAATAAATTTAATAATCAAAACATTGCACCTTTTCAATTTTTAGAATCGTAAAGTCATATAAAGATGAATGCATTGTTAATAATTAGTTGAATTTAAATTTTGTAATTTTTTTAATTGTCACCTTTGCAACAATGCTATTTGAAATGATTTATATAATTTAGTCTAAAAATATATTACTTAAGCAAAAACAAATGCAACGAACTCTAATAAGAAGTTTCTCCACTCCCCTTAAGACTAATATGCTTAATCCAACATTGAAGTCTGGGATTGCTATTTATAATATTCATCAACTAAAGTGTATTTTATATAATTGAGTCCATTACTTGTATTTTTGTTTAATTAACATATTCAAATATTATGTTTTTCTCACCATTCAAATGCAATGACATTAACAATAAATTTAAAAATCAAAATATTGCACTCTTTTAATTTTTAAAATTTTGAAGTCCTATAGGAATAAAGACATTGTTAATAATTAGTTGAATTTAAAATTTGTTATTTTTTTAATTATCTCTTTTGCCATACTGCAATTTGAAAAGATTTGTATAATTTTATTCTACAACCATATTACTTAAGAAAAAGCAAATGCAATGGACTCTAATAAGAGTAATATGCTTGGCACACCATTTAATCTTGGGATTCCTATTTATAATATTCATCTACTAAAGTAAATTTTATACAGTTTAGTCCATTACTTGATTTCTTCCTAACAATGCTCCATTTTTCTTTTTTTTTTTGTAATTACTCATTCACACTTAATGGTCTTGAAAATAGCTTGTGTGCCCACATCAAGCACTTTATTCATGGCAATATGCACATCTATACTCCCTTGGAATAAGGAATTCATTGAATTTCATTAAACAAGGAGTCTTTGATGATGACTAGTATTCCTTTCAAGTATTTAGGGTATAATTTCTGAATAACGAGGTTGTCTTTTCATTTCTTCCTAATAAGACTCCACTTTTTGTTATAATTACCCGTCGACACTTAATGATCTTGAAAATAGATTTTGTTTCCATAAAGGGCACAATATTCATGGCAACAAGCACATCTACACTCCCTTGAAATTAGGAATCTGTTGAATTTTGTTAAATAAGGAGTCTTTGGTGATGTCTAGCATTTCTTACAGATATTTTCTACTTAATTACAGACTAATGAGACTGTCTCTTGATTTCTTCCTAACAATGCTTCACTTTTTGTTATAATTACCCATTTACACTTAATGATATTGAAAATAGCTTGTGTATCCACAACAGACACTATATCCATCACAACAAGAACATCTATACTCCCTGGGAACTAAGAATTTGTTGAATTTCATTCAATAAAGAGTATTTGATAATAACTAGCATTTCTCACAAGTATTTTTAGTACAATTACTGAATAATGAGATGGTCTCTTCATTTCTTCCTAACAAGGCCCCCTTTTTTATATGCCCGCAACAAGCACTATATTCAAGGCAATAACCACATCTATACTCCTATGGAATTAGGAATTTGTTCAATTTTATTAAACAAGGTGTTTGTGGTGATGACTAGCATTTCCTACAAGTATTTCTACTGAATTACACATTAATGAAACCATATCTTGATTTCTTCCTAACAATGCTCCACTTTTTTTTGTAATTACCCATTCACACTTAATGGTCTTGAAAATAGCTTATGTGCCCACATCAAGCACTTTATTCATGGCAATATGCACATCTATACTCCCTTGGAACAAGGAATCCGTTGAATTTCATTAAACAAGGAGTCTTTGATGATGACTAGCATTCCTTTCAAGTATTTGGGGTATAATTTCTGAATAGTGAGGTTGTCTTCTCATTTTTTCTTAATAAGACTCCACTTTTTGTTGTAATTACCCATTGACACTTAATGATCTTGAAAATAGATTGTGTGCCCACAAAGGGCACAATATTCGGCACAATATTCATGGCAACAAGCACATCTACACTCCCTTAAAACTAGGAATTTGTTGAATTTCGTTAAATAAGGAGTCTTTGGTGATGTCTAGCATTTCTTACAGGTATTTTCTACTTAATTACAAACTAATGAGACTGTCTCTTGATTTCTTCCTAACAATGCTTCACTTTTTGTTATGATTACCCATTCACACTTAATGATATTGAAAATAGCTTGTGCATCCACAACAAGCACTATATCCATCACAACAAGAACATCTATACTCCCTTGGAACTAAGAATCAGTTGAATTTCATTCAACAAAACAAAGAGTCTTTGATGATGACTAGCATTTCTTACAAGTATTTTCGGTATAATTATTGAATAATGAGATGGTCTCTTCATTTCTTCCTAACAAGGCTCCCCCTTTTGTTGTAGTAACTCATTCACTCTTAATGATCTTGAAAATAGCTTGTATGCCCGCAATAGGCACTATATTCAAGGCAATAACCACATCTATACTCCTATAGAACTAAGAATCTATTGAATTTCATTAAACAAGGAGTCTTTGGTGATGACTATAATTTCTTACAAGTATTTTCTACTTAATTTAAGACTAATGAGATTGTCTTTTGATTTTTTCCTAACAATGCTCCACTTTTGTTGTAATTACCCATTCACACTTAATGATCTTGAAAATAGATTGTGTGCCTATAAAGGGCATAATATTCATGGCAATAAGAACATTTATACTCCCTTGGAACTAGGAATTAGTTGAATTTCATTCAACAAGGAGTCTTTGATGAGGACTAGTATTTCTTCCTAACAATGCTCTACTTTTTGTTGCAGTAACACATTCACACATAATGATGTTGAAAATAGCTTGTGTGCCCACAATAGGCACTATATTCAAGGCAACAAGCACATTTATACTCCCCTAGAAATATGAATCCATTCAATTTCATTATATAAGGAGACTTTGGTTATAACTTCCATTTGTTACAAGTATTTTTTGCTTAATTATAGACTAATGAGACTGTCTGTTGATTTGTTCCTAACAATGCTCCACTTTTTGTTGTAATTACCCATTCACACTTAATGATCTTGAAAATAGGTTGTGCTCCCACTATAAACACTATATTCATGGTAACATGCACATCTATACTCCCTTAAAATTAGGAATCCGTTGAATTTCATTAAACAAGGAGTTTTTTGTGATGACTAGAATTTCTTATAAGTATTTTCTACTTAATTACAGACTAATGAGATCGTCTCTTGATTTCTTCCTAACAATGCTCCACTTTTTAAGACTGATGAGACCATATGTTGATTTCTTCTTAATAGTGCTCCACTTATTGATGTGAAAAACCCTAAAAAGACATGGCTTAGGGACCCAACACACATAAGGAATCAAAGAACAACTAGGAAAGCTAAATCAGAGTTCAATAACACAAACCCTAGACCCAATGTTCAAAGGAGCAAGAACCTAGGGTATTTAAGAAGGATATGGATGCCACACTCTAAAAAAGAAAGGACTTGGGAATGATAAGTCAATTTGAATGCCACAAGAAGAAGTACCTCTTGATAAGTTCTTTAGTTCTCAAAAGAATTGAGGGAGAAAAACCCTTGCTTTCTATTTCACTCAAAATTGTCTAATGTTCTAGAGCTTACAAGAGGTGCCTATTTATAGGTTAAGATAGTAATCCTAAAGAGGCACAAATTTCTACTTAGGACAAATCCTTATTTTGGAGGGATTCCTAACTAGGGACAAATTCTAGCACAAACAATAAACTCCTATTTAGGAGTGAATGCTATTACTTAGTTCTAACTTATTAAGTACTCTAATCATATTAATAAGGCTTGGACTCTCATTCAAGCTTGAATTGGCACCATTTAAAACTTGGTTGGCCTGAATGTCCTTAATCAGCCCATTTAGTGCTTCTTTCATCTTTCTAGCTTTAACTCATGTTATTAGGCCTTCTGGAATGTGCAATGGACCTCTTGCATCGATTAAAGCTCTAGCTCTTGTGATCAGGCCTTCTGGAATATGCAATGGACTTCTTGCATCCATTAAAACCTTCCACCCATCATCATTACGATTCTTATCACTTATTGCTATAATTACCCATTCACACTTAATGATCTTGAAAATAGGTTGTGTTCTGACAACAAGCATTATATTTATGGCAACATACACATCTATACTCCCTTGGAATTGGGAATCTGTTAAATTTCATTAAATAAGGAATCTTAGATGATGGCTAGCATTTCTTACAAATATTTTCTGTATAATTATTAAATAATGAGACCGTTTCTTCAGTTCTTCCTAATAAGGCCCAACATTTTGTTCCAATAACTCATTCACAATTAATGATCTTGAAAATAGATTATGTGCCCATAACAGGCATTATATTCAAGGTAACAAGCACATATATACTCCTTTAGAACTAGGAATCCATTCAATTTCATTAAACAAAGAGTCTTTGATGATAACTAGCATTTCTTTCAAGTGTTTGCAGTATACTTACTGAAAAACAAGACCATCTCTTCATTTCTTCCTAACAAGGTTTCACCTTTTGTTGTAATAACACATTCCTTTAAATGATCTTGAAAATAGCTTATATGTCTACAACAGACACTATTCATGGCAACAACCCCATCTATACTCCTTTGGAACTAGGAATCCATTCAATTTCATTAAACAAGAAGTCTTTGATGATGACTAGCATTTCCTTCAAGTGTTTGCAGCATAATTACTCAATAACAAGAAAGTCTCTTCATTTCTTCCGAACAAGGCTCTACCTTTTGTTGCAATAACTCATTCATTCTTAATGGTCTTGAAAATAGCTTGTGTGCCCACAATAGGCACTATATTCAAGGCAACAATCACATCTATACTCCCTTGGAACTAGGAATCCATTGAATTTCATTAAACAAGGAGTCTTTGTTGATGACTAGAATTTCTTACTAGTATTTTTTACTTAGTTTAAGACTAATGAGATTGTCTCTTGATTTCTTCCTAACTATGCTCCACTTTTTGTTGTAATTACCCATTCACACTTAATGATCATGAAAATAGATTGTGTGCCCACAACGAGCACAATATTCATGGCAACAAGCACATCTATACTCCCTCGGAATTAGGAATTAGTTGAATTTCATTCAACAAGAAGTCTTCGACAATGACTCATATTTCTTACAAGTATTTTCTGCATAATTACTGAATAATGAGACAAGGAGGCAACAAGCACATCTATTCTCCCTTGGAACTAGGAATCAGTTGAATTTTAGAAGACAAGGAGTCTTTGATGATGACTAGCATTTCTTACAAGTATTTTCAACTTAATTACAAACTAATGAGACCGTCACTTTATTTCTTCCTAACAATGCTCCACTTTTTGTTGTAATTACCCATTCACATTTAATGATCTTGAAAATTGCTTGTTTGCCTGCAATAGGCACTACATTCATGGCAACAAGCACATCTATACTCCCTTGAAACTAGGAATCTGTTGAATTTCATTCAACAAAGAGTCTTTGATGATGACTAGCATTACTTACTTTTGGTATAATTTAAGAATAATGAGACTATCTCTTCTTTTCCTCCTAACAAGGCTACCCCTTTTGCTGCGATAACTCATTCACACCTAATGATCTTGAAAATAGCTTGTGTGCCCACAACAGGCACTATATTCATGGAAACAACCACATCTATACTCCCCTAGAAATAAAAATCAGTTGAATTTCATTCAACAAGGATTCTTTAACGATAACTAGTATTTCTTACAAGTATTTTCTACTTAATTACAGACTAATGAGACCGTCCCTTCATTTCTTCCAAACAGTACTCCACTATTTGTTGTAATTACCCATTAACACTTAATGATCTTGAAAATTGCTTGTTTAACCACAACAGACACTATATTCTTGGTGACAAGCACATCAATACTCCCTTGGAACTAGGAATTTGTTGAATTTCATTCAACAAAGAGCTTTTGATGATGATTAGAATTACTTACGAGTATTTTCGGTATAATTACTAAAAAATGAGATTGTCTATTTATTTTCTCCTAACAAGGCTCCTCCTTTTGTTGCAATAAATCATTCACACCTAAAAATCTTGAAAATAGCTTCTGTGCCCACAACAAGCACTATATTCATGGCAACAAGCCCATCTATACACCCTTGGAACTAGGAATTAGTTGACTTTCATTGAACAAGAAGTCTTTAGTAATGACTAGCATTTCTTACAAGTATTTTACTTAATTTAAGACTAATGAGACTGTTTCTTAATTTCCTCCTTACAATGCTCCATGTTTTGTTGTAATTACCCATTCACACTTAATGATCTTGAAAATAGCTTGGTTCTCCATAACAGGCACTATATTCATGGCAAGAAGCACATCCATACTCTCTTGGAACAAGGAATTAGTTGAATTTCATTCAATAAGGAGTCTTGACAATGACTGGCATTTCTTATAAGTATTTTTTGCATAATTATTGAATAATGAGACTGTCTCTACATTTTTTCCAAACAAGGCTCCCCTTTTGTTGCTGTAACTCATTCACACTTAATGATCTTGAAAATAGCTTTGATGCCCATAATAGGCACCATTTTCATAGCAATAAGTACATCTATACTCCCTTGGAACAAGAAATCCATTTAATTTCATTAAACAAAGAGTCTTTGGTGATGGCTAGCATTTCTTACAAGTATTTTCTACTTAATTACAGACTAATGAGACCGTCTGATCATTTTCTTCCGAACAATACTCCACTTTTTTCGTAATTACCCATTCACACATAATGAAGTTGAAAATTGCTTGTTTGCCCACAACAGCATTATATTTAGGGCAACAAGCACATCTATACTCCCTTGGAAGTAGGAATCAATTGAATTTCATTCACCAAGGAGACTTTGATGATGACTAACATTCTTACAAGTATTTTCTACTTAATTACACACTAATGAGATTGTCTATTGATTTCTTCCTAATAGTGCTCCACTTTTTGTTATAATTACCCATTCACATTTAATGATCTTGAAAATAGCATGGGTCCCTATAACAGGCACTATATTTATGGTAAGAAGCACATCTATACTCCCTTGGAACTAGGAATCAATTGAATTTCATTCAACAAGGAGTCTTTGACGATGACTAGCATTTCTTATAATTATTTTCTGCATAATAATTGAATAATGAGACTGTCTCTTCATTTCTTCCTAACAAGGCTCCCCCTTTTTGTTTCAGTAACTCATTCACACTTTATGATCATGAAAATAGCTTGTGTGCCCATAATATACACTATATTCATGGCAACAGGCACATCTATACTACCTTAGAACAAGAAATCCATTGAATTTCATTAAACAAGGAGTCTTTAGTGATGTCTAGCATTTATTACAAGTATTTTCTACTTAATTACAAATTAATGAGACCGTCTATTGATTTCTTCCTAATAGTGCTCCACTTTTTGTTATAATTACCCATTCACACTTAATGATCTTGAAAATAGCATGGGTCCCTATAACAGGCACTATATTATGGTAAGAAGCACATCTATACTCCCTTGGAACTAGGAATCAATTGAATTTCATTCAACAAGGAGTCTTTGACGATGACTAGCATTTCTTATAATTATTTTCTGCATAATAATTGAATAATGAGACTGTCTCTTCATTTCTTCCTAACAAGGCTCCCCCTTTTTGTTGCAGTAACTCATTCACACTTTATGATCATGAAATAGCTTGTGTGCCCATAATATGCACTATATTCATGGCAACAGGCACATCAATACTACCTTAGAACAAGAAATCCATTGAATTTCATTAAACAAGGAGTCTTTAGTGATGTCTAGCATTTCTTACAAGTATTTCTACTTAATTATAGACTAATGAGACCGTCTTATCATTTTCTTCTGAAAACAATGCTCCACTTTTTTTGTAATTACCCATTCACACATAATGAAGTTGAAAATTGCTTTG
>JAIRCJ010000399.1:0-51230 GCA_020883675.1 Bruguiera gymnorhiza | reverse complement strand
AGGGCCAACACAATTGAAAAAACAGCAACCCACAACAACCGCCAAAAGGAAGAGGAGCAGAACGACAAGAGATCAAGAAATGACACATTGGAGAGGCAAACACAGAACGTCACCCACCAGGAAAAGCAAACCCGAGAACATCGTCCTGCAAGCAAACCAGAAACGCCTCCTGCAGCAACCAGAAAACATCCTGCAAGCAAAACCAGAAACCTCTCCTGCAAGCAACCAGAAACACATCCTGCAACCAAACCAGAAACGCACAACCAGCAAGAGGAGAAATAAGAAACAGACCACCCAGAAGAGAAGACAGCAGACTAGAAGCGTGAGGCAGGCCGAGAGACATGAACCAGAAAAACCAGTAGTGTGAGGCAGGCCAAGAGACGTGAAACAGCAGACCAGGAGCGTGAGACCAGAACGTGCAATGGCATGACTGATCAGAAGCGTGGGGCAGGCCGTGAGACATGAAACGGCAGACCAGAAGCTTGAGTGCAAGCTGTGAAACCGTGAGACGGTGAAAGCAGGAGCTGTGTGAGCATCGGAAAGAACTCAACGTATTTCCAGATTTCTTCAAGAGAGGTTAGAGAGCGTTGCGGAGAACTTCTAAGTGGCAGTGGAGCAGCCTTTCAATTCAACAGAGGCAAGACAAGCTAGACGAAGGGTAGACACAGTAAGTGACACTCTTTGTATTGTACTTGCTTAGTAATTGCAATAGTGAAAGGAGCAGAAGATTAAGACATCCATTGTAACTGGAATTCTCAAGTATAGTGGATAGTCTCGGTAAGGGAGAGTCCCTACCACCATGGATCTACGTCATGTTGACGGAACCACGTAAATCTCGTGTGTCCTTAATTTGCTTTACGTTCCGTGTTTTGAATTGAATTGTGAATGCAGTTAAAGTATCAACCAACCCATAACCTAACGAAGACCTAAACAAGAACATCCGAATTGTCTATTAGGCAAGGTGTCTGAAAGGTGACTTTGGGGACTATTGTGATTAGTAGGTTGCAATAGATCTACCTTAGTCGAATATGAGAAAGAGTTCGCTTTTAATAAGAGATTGAAGTTGTTCACTTTCCTGCGAATTGCGAATTGTGGTGATACTAATTCACCCCCCCTCTCAGTATCACAAACTAGTAGATCCTAGGGTGAAGTTGGGAACTTTAATTGGTATCAGAGCACAGGTTCACCAGGATAAAGCTTAACAGCTTGGTGTACTAGTTTGAAGAGTTTCAGAAGTTTTAGCTTCTTTAGCATACTGAGAAATGGATGTCAGTACTAGCACCAGTACTACTTACTGCAAGAAGGTTCCAATCTTCAACGGAACCAACTACCATATGTGGAGAGCGAGAATGCAGGTGGTATTTGCAACCATGGGCATGAACGTGGTGAAATCTGTACAGGAGGGTTTTGAGCCTCCAGAAGAAGGTAAAGATCCAACCCCAGAGGAATTAAGACAGTTTGAGATAAATGGGAAGACCTCAAATGTCATCATTTCAGCATTGACAGATGCTGAATATGCTAAAGTTATGGACTGCAAATCTGCCAACGAGATATGGGGCAGATTGCAGAAAGTCTATGAAGGTGATGGCAGAATGAAGGAGGCCAAGCTTCAAGTTTTCAAGGAGAGATATGAATCTCCCAGAATGCAGAAAAATGAGACAGTCCAAGAGTTCTTCACCAGGGTTATTGATGCTGTAAACGATCTTAGAAGTCATGGGAAGAACAAGAAGCACTCATCTATTGTGAAGAAAATTATGAGAATTCTGCCTGAGAGGTTTGCCTCAAAGGTGGCAGCCATAGAGGAGAGTAGAGATCTCAATTCTATGTCTCTGCATGATCTCCAGTGCAATCTCATTGCATATGAGATGAGAATAAAGTCAACTGAGAGCTCCTCAACTTCAAAGGTATCAAAGGAGGCAGCTTTCAAAGCTATGAAACACTTGAAGATAAAACAAGAGGAAGAATCATCCAGTGAGGATGATGATGATGATGAGGAAGAAAGTGAAGGTGAAGTGTTGGCATACTTCACAAGGAAATTCAAAAAGGGGTCTAAGAAGGGAAAAGGACAGTTGTCCTTGAGATGTTATCGTTGTGGACAGATTGGACACTTTGCTTCTCAGTGCAAAGTGAAACTTGATGATGAAGATGAGGATGGCGATGATGAGCAGAATTCAAAATGGAGAAGACCATCATTCAAGTCAAGGAAGTCCAGCAAGAAGACTGCTAGCCCACAGAAGAAGAAGAGAGGCTCATTCAAGAGTTATGTGAGCCAGACAAAAGAAGCCGATGAGGAGGATGATGTAGACTCATCAGATGAGCATGCCTTTATGGCATCAACTGAAGGTGGTAGTTCAACCTCTGAAGAGGAAGAGGAGGTTGATGAAGAAGAACCAGATCTTGAAGCTGAGTTGGAAGCAGCTTCAAAGGAGATAATTAGAAGGGGCAGAACCATAAGAAGGTTGGAGGCCCACATAAAACAAGTTGAAGCAAAGTCTGAGGAAGCTAAAAGTCAAAAGGATGAAATAAGGGCTGAACATATTGACTTGAAGAGAAGATTTGAAGAACAGATCAAAATATGTGAAGACCTTACAATGGAGCTTGGCTCAAGGACTTCAAAAATTGAAGGAATGGAGAAAGAGTTGCTGAGACTTCAGCAACAACTCAAAAGGAGTGAAGAGAACGTGCAGGAGCTTGAAATGATAGGAGAATCAAGTTCTGCAAGAGAAAAGAAGAATGAAGAGAAAGTGCAGCAATCTGAGGCTGCATTGCCTAAAGATAATAAGAATGTGCCACAGAAGTTGAAAGAGAAGGTTGTGACTTAGGAGAAGATAGCTGAGCATAAAGAGGATTTGAAGAAGCAACCTAGGGTGGCAAACAAAAATGAAGAAAAGAAGGTCAGCCAGCAAAGGGCTATGGCTGAACAGAAGAAGGAGAAAAAGGTGGCTGAAATGAAAGCCACACAAGCAAAGAAGCCAGCCACGTTGCCTACACAGCAAGTAATGAACAAAAGAAATCAAGTTGTGATTAGACCCAAGAAGAGGCAGTTTCAAGGTCACTATCTTTATTGTGGAGTTTGGGGTCATAAGGCAAGTAACTGCTGGTGGAAAAGGCCAGTATATGTCTCCAACTTGAGAAGATACGATGCTGCATACAGGGGGAGACAATACAAAATTCAGAGGAGAACACCTGTCGTGAGTTCTTGCACATACTGTAAAAAGCAAGGACACACTGACAAGGATTGTTGGTGGAAGCCCAAACCAGTGATTTCAAAGAACAAGTTTGTTATATTGGGAGACTTGGAACAGTGTGAAAGGTGTGGGCAGGATGACCATAATGCCAAGATGCATGACACTTCTCCCTGAGCAAGAGAAGGCACTCAATGGCATAGTGAAAACAAGCGGTGTAGTCAAAGCTGAGAAAAAGGAGAAAGCTATCTTTCAGCCAATTCAAAAGAAGGTATATAAAACTAAAAGGGAGGTGGCTAATATAGCTGAAATTGCACTCAAAGCTGACTACAAGGATAAGCAGTGGATCCTTGACAGTGGATGCACTTCACACATGACGGGAGATAAGAGTAAATTGTCAAAGCTAAACATGTCAAGAGAAGGCAGAGTCAAGTTTGGCAATGATGATTCACTCAACATCAGTGGTCAAGGGTCAGTAAATATTGGAAAAGGAAAGCTGAAAGATGTTCTTCATGTTGAAGGACTCAGATATAATCTAGCATCTGTTAGCCAACTATGTAATGAAGACCATAAAGTGATATTCACAAAAATAGGTTGCCAAGTAAAGAGTAAAGAAGGCAATACTGTTGCAGCTGGGAAAAGAACAGCTGGAAATTTATATGTAATTGATGAGGACAAGACAAACAGCTGTTTACTTGCAAAAGAAGAAGAAAATCAACTCTGGCATCGGAGGTTGGGACGCTTAACACAGAAGAACATGAGGAAGCTGACCACTACTCATGCAATCAGAGACATTCTAGACCTTAAGAGAGAGAGGGAGTATGTTTGCTCAGCATGCTCTAAAGGAAAACAGGTCAGAAAGCAGTATAAGACCAAAGAAGTCAGTTCTGAAGCAGTGCTTGACATTGTGCATACTGATTTGTGTGGGCTGATGAGAACAAAAGGGTTGAATGGTGAGAGGTACTTCATCTTGTTTGTTGATAATTATTCCAGAAGGACCTGCATCATGCACCTCACACATAAGTCAGAAGTTTTGAAATGGTTCAAGAGATATAGAAGATTGGCTGAAAATGAGAGTGGAAAGAAGATCAAAGTATTGAGGTTAGATCAAGGCACTAAATTCACAAATGGAGCTTTTGAAGATTACCTTGAGAAGCATGGAATTCACCATCAGATGGCAGCAGCAAGAACTCCTCAACAGAACGGGGTGGTAGAGAGGAAAAATAGAGCTGTGGTTGAAATGGCAAGAACTCTACTGCTGGAATCCAAGCTTCACACAAGATTTTGGACAGAAGCAACATTTACAGCCGTGCACCTATTGAACAGAGTTTCACTAAGGCCCAATACTGATAAGACTCCATATGAGCTATGGAGTGGGAAGAAGACAACAGCCAAGTATCTTAGAATCTTTGGCAGCCCATGTTTTGTGAAGAAGAAGGAGCAAAACTTGGGAAAATTCCATGCTAGGTCAGATGAAGGCATCTTTGTGAGATACTCAGCAAAGACAAAAGGTTACAGAGTTTTTCTGCATAAACTGGGAAAAGTGGTCACTTCCAGTGATGTGAGAATAGATGAAAACTGGAAAACAACGCATAATGGAGAAGCTGAGGATAGTGAAGAAGATGACTTCAAGATAGATGAAGAATCTGACCAACATGAAGAAGTGGGAAAAGAAGTAAGTTCAGACTCAGAGAAGAGTGAGTCTGAAGATGAAGAAGGAGATTCTCTTGCAACTAAGATTGTGCAAGAAAGAAAGATAAAGAAGACATGGACCAGTGCTCATCAGGGAAATCAGATAATAGGTGACCCATCAGCAGGAGTTACAACAAGAAGAAGAATTGTGGGAGCTACTGCTTTACTCTCACAAGTTGAACCTAAATCTGTTGAAGAGGCTGCACAAGACAAAGCCTGGATCAAAGCTATCAATGAGGAGCTGGATCAAATCGAGAAGAATGAAACATGGGAGCTGGTTCTAAGACCCACTAACAAGAATGTCATAGGAACAAAATGGGTGTTTAAAAATAAACACAATAAGGATGGCAAGGTGGTGAGGAACAAGGCTAAACTGGTTTGCAAAGGCTACACTCAGATAGAAGGAGTAGATGTTGATGAAACTTTTGCACCAGTAGCAAGGTTGGAAACTATCAGAATGTTCTTAGCTTTGGCAGCACATAAGAGGTATAAAGTTTACCAGATGGATGTGAAATCAGCCTTTCTGAATGGGCTCCTAAAAGAAGAAGTGTATATTGAACAACCCGATGGAGTACAAATCAGTGAGGATGAGACACACGTGTGCAAGCTGAAGAAAGCCTTGTATGGCCTTAAACAAGCCCCAAGAGCATGGTATAGCAGGCTGGACGCGTATTTGAGAAGGTTGAACTTCAGAAGAGGAACAGTTGATAATAACCTATATGTGTTCAACTCAGAGAAAGGCCAACTGATAACCATAGTATATGTAGATGACATCATCTTTGGAGGGGATCACTCTGAGCTATGCCAAGAATTTGCACAGAATATGAGTGAGGAATTTGAGATGTCATTGATTGGAGAAATCACTTACTTTCTTGGATTACAAATAAAACAATGTGAAGAAGGTATTTTTATTTCTCAGACAAAATATGCCAAAGAGATGCTGAAAAAGTTTGGCATGGAGGATAGCAGACCTGTCAGTACCCCTATGACAGTGGGCTGCAAGTTAACAAAAGATCAGGAAAGAAGGAGTACAAGCCCTACAGAATACAGGAAGATGATAGGGAGCCTTCTGTACCTTACAGCATCAAGGCCTGATCTCATGCAAGCTGTGTGCATCGCCAGCAGATTCCAAGCTGATCCTAAGGAATCTCATGTGTTGGCAGTGAAAAGAATCCTAAGATACCTCAAGGGGACACTGGAAATAGGCTTGTGGTATCCTGCCATGGATTCTGTAAAACTACGAGCATACACTGATGCAGACTGGGCAGGAAGCACAGATGATAGAAAATCAACCAGTGGCTGCAGCTTCTACTTGGGTTCAAAGTGTGTTGCATGGCTAAGTAGAAAGCAAAATAGTGTTACTTTGAGCACAGCGGAGGCTGAGTATATGGCTGCTTGTGCAGCATGTACTCAGGTGATATGGATGCAAAGACAATTGGCCGATTTGGGTGTTGAAGTGAAGTTACCAGTGAGTGTACTTTGTGATAATCAAAGTGCAATTGATCTTAGCAAGAATCCAGTTCAACATTCAAGGAGCAAGCATATTGACATCCGGTATCACTTTATCAAGGATCAAGTGGAAGAGGGCACAATTCAGTTGGAGTATGTTGGTACTAAAGATCAAATCTCATATATTCTAACTAAACCTTTGTCCACAGAGCTGTTTGAAAAGCACAGAATGAGTCTGTCTGTGCAAATGCCTCCTCAAGCCTGAAGTTCAGGTGAATCCTCCATCTCTACTTTGCAGGTTTTTCAAATTTGTAATTGGTTGGCAAAGGGGGAGAGAAGCAATAGTGCAAGGAGAGCTGTTAAGGAAGGGGGAGTGCATATTTAGGGGGAGTTGTAATCCATCTGCTTCTGGATTATTACTCTAAGAAGATTATGAAAGACTGCTGCATAATGGCTTTTGTTATGAATGTTGCCAACAATTACAAAGGGGGAGATTGTTGTTCCCACAGCCTTGTATGGGTTGTAATTGTTGTCAACTGGGGTTAAGTGTGCAAGAGAGTAAAGTCACATGGAAGGGCAGTAAAGTCACATGGAAGGGCTAGAAAGTAAATCCACCGCGTAAGGGCAAGAAAGTAAATCCGCCGTGTAAGGGCAAGAACATAAATCCGCCATGTAAGCCCTATTAGGGTTTCATGGAAGAGAGTATATAAAGGCCTTGGAAGACAAAACTAGGGCAGAGGGTCAACACAATTGAATAAACAGCAACCTTACAACAACCAGCCAAAAGGAAGAGAGAGCAAACCAGAAACGTCACCACCGGGAAAGCAAACCAGAAATACGTCCTGCAAGCAAACCAGAAACACCTCCTGCAAGCAAACCAGAAACACATCCTGCAAGCAAACCATAAACGCACAACCAGCTAGAGGAGAAATAAGAAACAGACCACCCGGAAGAGAAGATAGCAGACTAGAAACGTGAGGCAGGCTGAGAGACGTGAACCAGAAAAACCAGTAGTGTGAGGCAGGCCAAGAGACGTGAAACAGCAGACCAGAAGTGTGGGTGTACGTCAGGAGACGGCGTGAGACCAGAACGTGCAACGGCGTGACAGACCAGAAGTGTGAGGACAGGCCGTGAAACAGTAAGACCGTGAAATAGGAGACGGGTGAGACCGTGAGACAGTGAAAGTAGGAGTTGTGTGAAACAACCTAGAGAAGGAATTCGGAGAAGCATCGGAAAGAACTCAACGTATTTCCAGATTTCTTCAAGAGAGGTTAGAGAGCGTTGCGGTGAACTTCTAAGCGGCAGTGGAGCAGCCTTTCAATTCAACAGAGGCAAGACAATCTAGAAGAAGGGTAGACACAGTAAGTGACACTCTTTGTATTGTCCTTACTTAGTAATTGCAATAGTGAAAGGAGCAGAAGATTAAGACATCCATTGTAATTGGAATTCTCAAGTATAGTGGATAGTCTCGGTAAGGGAAAGTCCCTACCACCGTGGATGTATGTCACGTTGACGGAACCACGTAAATCTCGTGTGTCCTTAATTTGCTTTACGTTCTGTGTTTTGAATTGAGTTGTGAACACAGCTAAAGTATCAGCCAACCCATAACCTAACAAAGACCTAAACAAGAACATCCGAATTGTCTATTAGGCAAGGTGTCTGAAAGGTGACTTTGGGGACTATTGTGATTAGTAGGTAGCAATAGATCTACCTTAGTCAAATCTGAGAAAGAGTTTGCTTTTAAGAAGAGATTAAAGTTGTTCACTTTCCTACGAATTGCGAATTATGGTGATACTGATTCACCCCCCCTCTCAGATTGATTCACCCCCCTCTCAGTATCACAAACTAGTAGATCCTAGGGTGAAGTTGGGAACTTCAACTATTTTCTTTTCTTCTTCTTTTTCTATGGAGTAAGCTTTTTCTTTTCTTTTGATTTTTCCTTTTCATAAAAGGATTTCTTTTAAGGTATGAGTTTATAATCCTTCTTTTTTAATTTTTTAGGATATTTCATTGGTGGATAACCTATTTGTTAATAGAAGTCTCTTAAGGCTTTTTTGCCTTGAATTTTCTCATTTTGTAACTACTTATGCAATTTTATTTCATTGCAGAGTTTAACTCCTTTGGCTACAACCTAAATAGCTAACTCTCCATAAGTGTAACTAAAGTAATCAACAACATCTTGATAGCTTTTAACTTATTTTTTACTCTTTCAACAAACATGGTAGGCATGGTAGGTAATCTAGACAAAACTTTTTCTTTCTAGAATACAATTTGACTATCTACCTTGGTAAAAACTTTAGAGAAGAACACACCTTTGTACCACTTAAAGTGGGATAGATCTAGACACCTCAAATTAATGAGTTGTTCATTTGTGTTATCTACCAATAAGGTAACTAAACTAATAAAATGATTAATAATTGCATAAATTAGTGTATTAATACTATCAATAAGTTGCAAACCTTGCTTTATTTTAAGAGCTTTAAATATTTGAGATTCAGCTTCATTGGACAAATAAAAAATCCACCAATCTTTAAGCTATCCAACAAATTCATTTACTATAAATCTTGCTATTTAGGTGTCAGAATTACCTCTTTTAGATTTAACAGCAATAGCAAACATCATCATATAATAGACTAGAATGAAAATTTGGTTTTTTGACATTCCATCTGAATTCCATTCTACAATGTTGCTACCATCATATTGTACATAATTGTGCTTAAACTATTCCTCTATTAAGAGGTCAACTGGAACTGGTCTGAGATAATATAGTTTTGTATGAACTTTATTAAAAGTCATCTTATTAATTTCCATTTTTTCCTTCTTACAAGGAGGTGATAGATCTTTTTGATCTAGGTTTTATTTTGATAAGAACATTTCTTGACTTTTCTCCACATAATCCTTAGCCTTTAATTCCTTTTCTATAATCTATTCATCTTTTCCTAATACAAAAGCATCTTTTTCTTTTAATCCAAGGTTTTTTTATCTTTTTTATTATTTTATTAACTAATTTTGTTTTTTCAGAATTTTTATCTAACATGTTGTAATTTATTCCTTTTGATGACATAGGTTTAAATAAAATCCTTTTTTCCATTTCTAGTTTAACAAGAAATTTTGGAGCTTTTTAAGCCACTTTTTCTATCTTTTCTTCAACTTTATTAAGTTGATTTCTTGTTGATTAAAGATAAAGATTAGTATAATTTCCTTACTCTATAATAATATTGCAAAAGGCTTTGCTTTATATAGCAAAGCTATAATTTCATGGTCTTCTATTTTTATAGTTAGGTTAAGTGTAGGTGGGTGGATACTATTGACCCTTTTTCCTTTTCTTGTAACATATTCTCAATATGCTTTTTCAAGAACCAGTCATTCTTTTGGGGTGGAAAAATTTGGCAAAGGTTTTTTCTTAAGTTTGTAAACCTTTTCCAAATAAGTAGTATATCTACAATTCTCATACTGTTAGTATATATCTTATGGTGTTTATGCCATGCTTCTTGTTTTTTTCATTAAAGGTCATAAAAAACCATATTTATTATGTACTATTTTCTTGAGAGTAAAATAACTCTCCTACTTTTTCATCTAACCTCATTAACTACTTTAAGGACATAGAGACTCCTATCTTCATCCTGATATCCCATATCAAAGAGAAAAGGAGACCTAGGCCTAGGAGCTTGACTATTTCTAGTAGTTCATAAACTACAAAAGTAAAAGTTGAGAGAGGACAATCAACTCCATACTAAGGTCAATTGAATTGTTCTATTATTCTTCTATTGCCTTCTAGCTTAGTAATTGGTACTAAAGAGGCAGAGAATTTAGGTTTAACCCATTTTTCCCCCTTTTTGAGGTTTAACTTCAAAGTTCTAGGTGGAGCAAATCAGATTTTGACATCCCCACCTAGGAATTCAAATACTTCTTTTACTTGCCTATTAACTTGTTTAACAAGTTTAATTGCCTTTTCTATTACTTCAAGTATTTGCAGTATAATTGCTGAATAATGAGACCATCAATTCATTTATTCCTAACAAAGCTCCACCTTTGGTTGCAATAACTCATTCACACTTAATGATCTTAAAAATAGCTTGTGTGCCCACAATAGACATTATATTCAAGGCAACAAGCACATCTAGGATCCATTGGAACTAAGAATCCATTGAATTTCATTAAACAATGAGTCTTTGGTGATGACTAGCATTTCTTACAAGTATTTTCTACTTAATTATAGACTAATAAGACCGTCTCTTGATTTCTTCCTAACAATGCTCCACTTTTTGCTGTAATTACCCATTCACATGTAATGATCTTGAAAATAGCTTATGTGCCCAAAACAGGCAATATATTAATAGCAACAAGCATATCTATACTCCCTTATAACTAAGAATCCATTGAATTTAACAAAACAAGGAGTCTTGGATGATGACTAGCATTTCTTTCAAGTATTTGTGGTATAGTTATTGAATAATGAGACCGTATCTTCATTTCTTCCTAAAAAGGCTCCACCTTTGATTGCAACCACACATTCACACTTAATGACCTCGAAAATAGCTTGTGTGTCCATAACAAGCAATATATTCATGGTAACAAGCACATTATACTCCTTTGGAACTAGGAATCCATTGATTTTTATTAAACAAGGAGTCTTTGATGATGACTAGCATTTCTTTCAAGTATTTGCAAAAAAATTGCTAAATAATGAGAGTGTCTCTTCATTTCTTCCTCACAAGGCTCCACCTTTTCTTGCAATAACTCATTTACACTTAATGATCTTGAAAATATCTTGTATGCCGATAATAGGCACTATATTCATGGCAATAAGCACATTTATACTCCCTTGCAACAAGGAATCTGTTGAATTTCAATAAAGAAGGAGTCTTTGATAATGACTAGCATTTCTTACAAGTATTTTCTACTTAATTACAAAGTAATGATACTGTCTCTTGATTTTTTCCTAACAATGCTCCATTTTTTGTTGTAATTACCCATTCACACTTAATGATCTTGAAAATAGCTTGTGTGCCAACAACAAGCAATATAGTCAAGGCAATAAGCATATTTATACTCCCTTGGAACTTGGTATCCCTTGAATTTCATTAAACAAGGAGACTTGGTGATGACTAGCACTTTTATCAAGTATTTGCAATATAATTGCTTAATAATGAGACCGTCATTTCATTTCTTCCTAAAAGGCTCCACCTTTTGTTGCAATAACTCATTCAATCTTAGAGATCTTGAAAATAGCTTGTATGCCCACAACAGGCAATATATTCATGGCAACAAGCACACTTATACTCTCTTAGAACTAAGAATCCATTGAATTTGATTAAACAAGGAGTCTTTAATGATGACTAGCATTTCTTCCAAGTATTTACTGTATAATTGCTAGATAATGAGACCGTCTCTTTATTTCTTGCTAACAAGGCTCCACCTTTTGTTGCAGTAACTCATTCACACTTAATGATCTTGAATATAGCTTGTGTGCCTACAACAAGCACTATATTCATGGCAACAAGCATGTCTATGCTCCCTTGGAACAAAGAATCCATTAAAGTTCATTAAACAAAGAGTCTTTAATGATGACTAGCATTTCTTACAAGTATTTTCTACTTAATTATAAAGTAATGATACTGTCTCTTGATTTTTTCCTAACAATGCTCCATTTTTTGTTGTAATTATCCATTCATAATTAATGATCTTGAAAATAGCTTGTGTGCCCACAACAGGCAATATATTCATCGCAATAAGTACATTTAAACTCCCTTGGAACTAGGAATCTATTGAATTTCGTTAAACAAGGAGTCTTTGATAATGGCTAGTATTTCTTGCAACTATTTGCGGTATAATTATTAAATAATGAGACCGTCTTTTCATTTCTTCCTAAAAAGGCTCCACCTTTTGTTGCAATAACTCATTCACACTTAATGATCTTAAAAATAGGTTGTGTGCCCACAATAGGCAATATATTAATGACAACAGGCACATCTATACTCCCCTGGAACTAGGAATCTGTTGAATTTCACTAAATAAGGAGTTGTTGATGATGAGTAGCATTTCTTACAAGTATTTTCTTCTTAATTACTGACTAATGAGATCGTCTCCTCATTTCTTCCTAACAAAGCTCCACTTTTTGTTGTAATTACCCTTTCACACTTAATGATCTTAAAAATAGCTTGTGTGCCCACAAGAGGCAATATATTAATTCCAACAAACACATTTATACTCTTTGGAACTAGGAATCCATTGAATTTCACTAAACAAGGAGTCTTTGATGATGACTAGCATTTCTTTCAAATATTTGTAGTATAATTCCTAAATAATGATACTGTCTCTTCATTTCTTCCTAACAAGGCTCCAACTTTTATTGCAATAACTCATTCATAATTAATGATCTTGAAAATAGCTTGTGTGCCACAACAGGCACTATATTGATGGCAACAAGCATATCTATGATATCTATGCTCCCTTAGATCATAGAATCCGTTGAAGTTCATTAAATAAGGAGTCGTTGGTAATGACTAGCATTTCTTACAAGAATTTTGTACTTAATTATAAAGTAATGATACTGTCTCTTGATTTTTTTCCTAACAATGCTACACTTTTTGTTGTAATTACCCATTCACACTAACTGATCTTGAAAATAGCTTATGTGCCCACAATACGTAATATATTCATGGCAACAAGCACATTTATACTCCCTTGAAACTAGGAATCTGTTGAATTTCATTAAACAAGGGGTCTTGGATGATGACTAGTATTTCTTTCAAGTGTTTGTGGAATAATTACTAAATAATGAGACCGTCTCTTCATTTCTATCAAACAAGACTCCAACTTTTGTTCCAATACATCATTTACACTTAATGATCTTGAAAATAGCTTGTATGTCCATAATAGGCAATATATTCAAAGCAACAAGCACATTTATACCCCCTTGGAACTAGGAATCTGTTGAACTTCATTAAATAAGGAGTCTTTGGTGATGACTAGCATTTCTTACAAGTATTTTCTACTTCATTGCAAACTAATGAGACTGTCGCTTGATTTTTTCCTAACAATGCTCCATTTTTTGTTGTAATTACCCATTCACACTTAATGATCGTGAAAATAGCTTATGTGCCCATAACAAGCTATATATTCATGGCAATAAGCACATTTATACTCCCTTGGTACTAGGAATCTGTTGAATTTCATTAAACAAGGAGTCTTTGATAATGACTAGCATTTCTTGCAAGTATTTGCGGTATAATTACTAAATAATGAGACCATTTTTTCATTTCTTCCTAAAAAGGCTCCACCTTTTGTTGTAATAACTCATTAACAATTAATGATCTTAAAAATAGCTTATGTGCCCATAACAGGCAATACATTAATAGCAACAGGCACATTTATACTTACTTGAAACTAAGAATCCATTGGATTCACTAAACAAGGAGTCTTTGGTGATGACTAGCATTTCTTACAAGTATTTTCTACTAAATTATAGACTAATGAGACTATCTCTTACTTTCTTCCTAACAATGCTCCACTTTTTGTTGTAATTACCCATTCACACAAAATGATCTTGAAAATTGCTTGTGTGCCCACAACAGGCAATATATTAATGACAACAAACACATCTATACACCCTTGGAACTAGGAATCCATTGAATTTCACTAAACAAGGAGTCTTTGGTGATGACTAGCATTTCTTGCAAGTATTTACGGTATAATTACTAAATAATGAGATCGTCTTTTCACTTCTTCTTAAAAAAGCTCCACCTTTTGTTGCAATAATTCATTCACACTTAATGATCTTGAAAATAGCTTGTATGCCCACAACAGGCACTATATTCATGGCAATAAGCACATCTATGCTCCCTTTGAACAAGGAATTCATTGATGTTCATTAAACAAGGAGTCTTTGGTGATGACAATAATTGTTTACAAGTATTTTTCCCTAACAATGCTCCACTTTTTGTTGTAATTACCCATTCACACTTAATGATTTTGAAAATAGCTTATGTGCCCACAACAGGTAATATATTCGTGGAAACAAGCACATTTATACTCTCTTGGAACTAAGAATTTGCTAAATTTCATTAAACAATGGGTTTTTGATGATGACTAGCATTTCTTTCCGATATTTATGGAATAATTGCTAAATAATGAGACTGTCTCTTCATTTCCACCTAAGAAGGCTCTACCTTTGGTTGCAATAACTCATTCACACTTAATGATCTTCAAAATAGCTTGTGTGCCCATAACAGGTAATATATTAATTTCTACAAGCACATTTATACTCCCTTGGAACTAGGAATCTATTGAATTTAATTAAACAAGGAGCCCTTGATGATATCTAGCATTTCTTTCAAGTATTTGAGGTATAATTGCTGAATAATGAGGTCATCTCTTTGTTTCTTCCTAACAAGGCTCCACCTTTAGTTGCAATAACTCATTCACACTTAATGATCTTGAAAATAACTTGTGTGCCCACAACAAGTAATATATTAATTTCAACAAGCACAATTATACTCCCTCAGAACTAGGAATCCGTTGAATTTAATTAAACAAAGAGTCCTTGATGATGACTAGCATTTCTTTCAAGTATTTGCAGCATAATTGTTGAATAATGAGGACGTCTCTTTATTTCATCCTAACAAGGCTCCACCTTTTATTGCAATAACTCATTCGCACATAATGATCTTGAAAATAGCATGTGTGCCCACAACAAGCACTATATTCCTGGTAGTAAACACATTTAAACTCCCTTGGAACTAGGAATCAGTTGAATTTCTTTAAACACGGAGTCTTTGATGATGAGTAGCATTTCATTCAATTATTTGTGGAATAATTGCTGAATGATGAGACCATCTCTTTGTTTCTTCCTAACAAGGTTCTACCTTTTGTTGCAATAACTCATTCACTTTTAATGATCTTGAAAATAAATTGTCTACCCACAACGAATAATATATTCAAGGCAATAAGTGCATTAATACCCCCCAATGAATTTTATTAAACAAGGAGTCTTTAGAGATGACTAGCATTTCTTATAAGTATTTTCTACTTAATCACAAAGCAATGATACCCTTTCTTGATTTTTTCCTAACAATGCTCCACTTTTGGTTGTAATTACCCATTCACACTTAATGATCTTGAAAATAGCTTATATGCCCACAACAGGTAATATATTCATGGCAACAAGCACATTTATACTCCCTTCAAACTAGGAATCCATTGAATTTCATTAAATAATGAGACCGTCTCTTCCTTTTATTGCAATAACTCGTTCACTCTTAATGAGGCCGTCTCTTCATTTCCACCTAACAAGGCTCCACCTTTTATTGCAATAACTCATTCACTCTTAATGATCATGAAAATAGCTTGTTTGGTGACAACAGGCAATATATTCATGGCAATAAGCCCATTAATACCCCTTTGGAACTAGGAATTCGATGAATTTCATTAAACAAGGAGTGTTTGGTAATGACTAGCATTTCAAACAAGTATTTTCTACTTAATTACAAACCAATGAGATTGTCGCTCGATTTCTTCCTAACAATGCTCCACTTTTTGTTGTAATTACCCATTCACACTTAATGATCTTGAAAATACCTTATGTGCCCACAACAGGCAATATAGTTATGTCAACAAGCGCACTTATACCCCCTTACAACTAGGAATTCATTGAATTTCATTAAACAAGGAGTCTTTGATGATGACTAGCATTTCTTTCAAGTATTTGCGGTATAATTGCTGAATAATAAGACCGTTTCTACATTTCTTCCTAACAAGGCTCCACCTTTCATTGCAATAACTCATTCACACTTAATAATCTTGAAAATAGCATTTGTGCCCACAAGAGGCACTATATTTAGGGTAACAAGTACATCTATGCTCCTTTGGAATAAGAAATCTGTTGAATTTCATTAAACAAGGAGTCTTTGGCGATGACTAGCATTTCTTACAAGTATTTTCTACTTAATTACAGGCTAATGTGACAATCTCTTGATTTCTTCCTAACAATGCTCCACTTTTTGTTGTAATTACCCATTCATAATTAATGATCTTGAAAATAGCTTATGTGCCCACGACAAGTAATATATTCATGGTAATAGACACATTTATACTCCCTTGGAACTAGGAATCTATTGAATTTCATTAAACAAGGAGTCTTTGATGATGACTAGCATTTCTTTGAGGTATTTGCGATATAGTTGCTGAATAATGAGACCTTCACTCCATTTCTTCCTAACAAGGCTCCACCTTTTGTTGCAATAACTCATTCACCCTAAAGGATCTTGAAAATAGCTTGTCTGCCTATAACAAGCACTATATTCATGGCAACATGCACATCTAAGATCCCTTAGAACTAGGAATCCATTGAATTTCATTAAACAAGGAGTCTTTCATGATGACTAGCTTTTCATGCTAGTATTCTCTACTTAATTATAGAGTAGTGAAACCATCTCTTGATTTCTTCCTAGCAATGCAATGCTCCGCTCTTTGTGGTAATTACCCATTCACACTTAATGATCTTGAAAATAGCTTGTGTGCCCACAATAGACAATATATTAATGGCAACAAGCACATCTATAGTCCCTTGGAGCTAGGAATCTGTTGAATGTCATTAAATAAGGAGTTTTTGATGATGACTAGCATTTCCTTGAAGTATTTGCAATATAATTGCTGAATAATGAGACCGTCTCTTTGTTTTCTCCTAACAAGGCTCCACCTTTTGTTACAATAACTCATTCACACTTAATGATGTTGAAAATAGCTTGCGTGCCCACAACAGGCACTATATTCGTTGCAACACACACATCTATGCTTCCTTGGAATAAGGAATCCATTGAATTTCATTGAACGAGGAGTCTTTAGTGATGACTAGCATTTCTTAGAAGTATTTTGTACTTAATCACAAAGTAATGATATTGTCTCTTGATTTTTTCCTAACAATGCTCCACTTTTTCTTATAATTACCCATTCACTCTTAATGATCTTGAAAATTGCTTGTGTGCCCACAATAAGCAATATGATCATGGCTACAAGCATATTTATACTCTCTTAGAAGTAGGAATCCGTTGAATTTCATTAAATAAGGAGTCTTTGATGATGACTAGCATGTCTTTCAAGTGTTTGCAGTATAGTTGTTGAATAATGAGACTCTCTTTATTTCTTCCTAACAGGGTTCCACCTTTTGTTGCAATAACTCATTCACACTTAATGATCTTGAATTTCTTTCAAGTGTTTGTGGTATAGTTCTTGAATAATGAGATTGTCTCTTTATTTCTTCCTAAAAAAGACTCACCTTTTCTTGCAATAGCTCATTCACACATAATGATCTAGAAAATAGTTTGTGAGCCCTCAACAAGCATTATATTTATGGTTACAAGCACATTTATACTCCCTTGGAACTAGGAATCCCTTAAATTTCATTAAACAATTAGTCTTGGATGATGACTAGCATTTCTTTTAGGTATTTGCAGTATTGTTGCTGAAGAACGAGACCATCTAGTCATTTCTTCCTAACAAGGCTCCACCATTTGTTAAAAATAGCTTGTGTGCCCATAATAGGCACTACATTCATGGCACAAAGCTATTGTAGGATCCCTTAGAACTAGGAATCTATTGAATTCATTAAACAAGGAGTCTTTGGTGATGAATAATATTTCTTTTAAGTATTTTCTACTTAATTTTAGACTAATGAGACCGTCTCTTGATTTCTTGCTTCTAATTCTCCACCTTTTGTTTTAATTAGCCATTCTTACTTAATGATCTTGAAAATAACTTGGGTGCCCATAACCGGTAGTATATTCTTGTGAACAAGCATTTCTTTCATCTCGTGGAACTAAGAATCCATTGAATTTCATTAAACAAGGAGACTTTGGTGATCACAAGCATTTCTTTCATCTTATGGAACTAGGAATTTGTTAAATTTCATTAAACTATGAGACTTTGGTGATCACAAGCATTCCTTTTAGGTATTTGCAGTATAGTTACTGAATAATGGGACTGTCTCTTCATTTCTTCCTTACAAGGCTCCACCTTTTGTTGCAATAACTCATTCACACTTAATAATCTTAAAAATAGCTTGTGTGCCCACAACAGGCATTATATTTGTGGCAACAAGTCCTTCTAAGATCCCCTGGAACTAGGAATCCTTTGAATTTTATTAAAAAAGGAGTCTTTGCTAATTACTAGCATTTCTTACAAGTATTTTCTACTTAATTAAAGACTAATGAGACTGTCTCTTCATTTTTTCCTAACAATGCTCTAGTTTTTGTTGTAATTACCCATTCACACATAATGATCTTGAGTTTCATTAAATAAGGAGTATTTGATGATGACTAGCATTTCTTTCAAGTATTTACGGTATGATTGTATAATAATGAGTCTGTCTCTACATTTCTTCTTAACAAGGTTCCAACTTTTCTTACAGTAACTCATTCACAATTAATGATCTTGAACATAGCTTGTATGCCCCTAACAGGTACCATATTGATGGCAACAAGCACATCTATGCTCCTTTGGAACAAGGAATCCATTGAATTTCATTAAACAAGGAGTCTTTGGTGATGTATAGCATTTCTTACAAGTATTTTCTACATAATTATAAAGTAATGATACCCTCTCTTGATTTTTTCCTAACAATGTTGCACATTCTGCAGTAATTACCCATTCATACTTAATGATTTTGAAAATAACTTGTGTCCCCATAACAGGCAATATATTCATGGCAACAAGCACATTTATACTCCTTTGGAACTAGGAATCCTTTGAGTTTCTTTAAACAAGGAGTCTTTGATGATGACAAGCATTTCTTTCAAGTATTTGTGGTATAATTGTTGAATAATGAGATTGTCTCTTCGTTTCTTCCTAACAAGGCTCCACCTTTTGTTGCAGTAACTCATTCACACTTAATGATCTTGAAAATAGCCTATGTGCCCACAACAGGCACCATATTCTTGGCAACAAGCACATTTATGCTCCCTTGGAATAAGGAATCCGTTGAATTTCATTAAATAAGGCATCTTTGGTGATGACTAGCATTTCTTTCAACTATTTGCGGCTTGATTATAGAGTAATGATACCGTCTCTTAATTTCTTCCAAACAATGCTCTACATTTTGTTGTAATTACCCATTCACACTTAATGATCTTGAAAATACCTTATGTACCTATAACAAGTAATATATTCATGTCAAGAAGCACATTTATACTCCCTTGTGAAGTTCCCAACTTCACCCTAGGATCTACTAGTCTGTGATACTGAGAGGGGGGTGAATCAATATCACACCCTTTAAAACTCTGATAACTTAAGCCAAAGTATTCTACTTCTTTAATACAATCGCTCTCGTCAATACATAGGTATGTGAACAACTTCAACCTCTTCTTAAAAGCGAACTCTTTCTCATATTCGACCAAGGTAGATCTATTGTTACCTACTAATCATAATAGTCCCCAAAGTCACCTTTCAGACACCTTGCCTATTAGACAGATCGGATGTTCTTGATTAGGTCTTCTTTAGGTTATGGGTTCAATGATACTTTAGCTGCGTTCACAACTCAATTCAAAACATAGAATGTAAATCAAAGTAAGGACACAAAAGATTTACGTGGTTCCGTCAATGTGATGTACGTCCACGGTGGTAAAGACTCTTCCTCTATCGAGACAATCCACTATACTTGAGAATACCAGTGTGGTACTCCCGATGTTCACAATGTAGTTACAATGGATGTCTTAATCCTCTGTTCCTTTCACTATTGCAAATACAAAGCAAGTACAATACAAAGAGTGTCACTTACTGTGTCTACCCTTCTTCTAGCTTGTCTTGCCTCTGTTGAATTGAATAGGCTGCTTCACTGCTGCTTAGAAGTCCACCACAACACTCTCTAACCTCTCTTGAAGAAATCTGAAAATACGTTGAGTTCTTTCCAATGCTTCACTGAATTCCTTCTCTAGGTTGTTTCACACAACTCCTCCACTGTTGCACGTTCTGGTCTCATGCTTCTGGTCTGCTGTTTCACGTCTCTTGGCCTGCCTCATGCTACTGGTTTTTCTGGTTCACATCTCTCAGCCTGCCTCATGCTTCTGGTCTGCTGTCTTCTCTTCTGGGTGGTCTCACGGATACCAGGTCTGCTGTCTTCTCTTCCGGGTGGTCTGTTTCTTATTTCTCCTCTTGCTGGTTGTGCGTTTCTGGTTTGCTTGCAGGTGGTGCGTTTCTGGTTTGCTTACAGGTGGTGTTTCTGGTTTGCTTGCAGGTCGTGTGGCTGCTGGGATGCTCTTCCTGTTTATATACTCCCTTCTATGCAAACCCTAGTAGGGTTTATTGGAGCTGTGGTGAATTTTCTTTCTTGCTTCCATACAAAATTCAGCATTATCCTCCTTCTTAATTTATTTTTCTTGCTCTTTTCTTTCTACTGAAAACTCATCCCTTGAATGCTTGAACAAGCCACTTCTGCTTGCACACTTAAATCTGGTTGACAACAATTACAACCCATACAAGGCTGTGGGAACAACAATCTCCCCCTTTGTAATTGTTGGTAACACTCACAACAAAAACCATTATGCAGCAGTCCTTCATAATCTTCTTAGAGTAATAATCCAGAAGCAGATGGATTACAACTCCCCCTAAATATGCACTCCCCCTTCCTTAACAGCTCCCCGTGCACTGTTGCTTCTCTCCCTCTTTGCCAACCAATTACAAATTTGAAAAAGCTGCAAAGTAGAGATGGAGGATTCACTTGAACTTCAGGCTTGAGGAAGCATTTGCACAGACAGACTCATTCTGTGCTTTTCAAACAGCTCTGTGGACAGAGGTTTAGTTAGAATATCTGAGATTTGATCTTTAGTGCCGACATACTCCAGCTGAATTGTGCCCTCTTCCACTTGATCCTTGATAAAGTGATACCAGATGTCAATATGCTTGCTCCTTGAATGTTGAACTGGATTCTTGCTAAGATCAATTGCACTTTGATTATCACAAAGTACACTCACTAGTAACTTCACTTCAACACCCAAATCAGCCAATTGTCTTTGCATCCATATCACCTGAGTACATGCTGCACAAGCAGCCATATACTCAGCCTCCACTGTGCTCAAAGTAGCACTGTTTTGCTTTCTACTTAGCCATGCAACACACTTTGAACCCAAGTAGAAGCTGCAGCCACTGGTTGATTTTCTGTCATCTGTACTTCCTGCCCAGTCTGCATCAGTGTATGCTCGTAGTTTTACAGAATCCATGGTAGGATACCACAAGCCCATTTCCAGTGTGCCCTTGAGGTATCTTAGGATTCTTTTCACTGCCAACACATGAGATTCCTTAGGATCAGCTTGGAATCTGCTGGCGATGCACACAGCTTGCATGAGATCAGCCCTTGATGCTGTAAGGTACAGAAGGCTCCCTATCATCTTCCTGTATTCTGTAGGGCTTGTACTCCTTCCTTCCCGATCTTTTGTTAACTTGCAGCCTACTGGCATAGGGGTACTGACAGGTCTGCTATCCTCCATGCCAAACTTTTTCAGCATCTCTTTGACATATTTTGTTTGAGAAATAAAAATACCTTCTTCACACTGTTTTATCTGTAATCCAAGAAAGTAAGTCATTTCTCCAATCAATGACATCTCAAATTTTGCACTCATCTTCTGTGCAAATTCTTGGCATAGCTCAGAGTGATCCCCTCCAAAGATGATGTCATCTACATATACTATGGTTATTAGTTGGCCTTTCTCTGAGTTGAACACATATAGGTTATTATCTACTGTTCCCCTTCTGAAGTTCAACCTTCTCAAATATGCGTCCAGCCTGCTGTACCATGCTCTTGGGGCTTGTTTAAGGCCATACAAGGCTTTCTTCAACTTGCACACGTGTGTCTTACTCTCACTGATTTGTACTCCATCGGGTTGTTCAATATACACTTCTTCTTTCAGGAGCCCATTCAGAAAGGCTGATTTCACATCCATCTGGTAAACTTTATACCTCTTATGTGCTGCCAAAGCTAAGAACATTCTAATAGTTTCCAACCTTGCTACTGGTGCAAATGTTTCATCAACATCTACTCCTTTTATCTGAGTGTAGCCTTTGCAAACCAACCTAGCCTTGTTCCTCACCACCTTGCCATCTTCATTGTGTTTATTTTTAAACACCCATTTTGTTCCTATGACATTCTTGTTAGTGGGTCTTGGAACCAGCTCCCATGTTTCATTCTTCTGGATTTGATCCAGCTCCTCATTGATAGCTTTGACCCAAGCTTTGTCTTGTGTAGCCTCTTCAACAGATTTAGGTTCAACTTGTGAGAGTAAAGCAGTAGCTCCCACAATTCTTCTTCTTGTTGTAACTCTTGCTGATGGGTCACCTATTATCTAATTTCCTTGATGAGCACTGGTCTATGTCTTCTTTGTCTTTCTCTCTAACACAGTCTTAGTTGCAAGAGAATCTCCTTCTTCATCTTCAGACTCACTCTTATTTGAGTTTGAACTTACTTCTTTTCCCTTTTCTTCATGTTGGTCAGATTCTTCATCTATCTTGAAGTCATCTTGTTCACTGTCCTCAGCTTCTCCATTATACATTGTTTTCCAGTTTTCATCTATTCTCACATCACTAGAAGTGACCACTTTTCCCAGTTTATGCAAAAAAAATCTGTAACCTTTTGACTTTGCTGAGTATCCCACAAAGATGCCTTCATCTGACCTAGCATGGAATTTTCCCAAGTTTTGCTCCTTGTTCTTCACAAAACATGGGCTGCCAAATATTCTAAGATACTTGGCTATTGTCTTCTTCCCATTACATAGCTCATATGAAGTCTTATCAGTATTGGGCCTTAGTAAAACTCTGTTCAATAGGTGCATGGCTGTAAATGTTGCTTCTGTTCAAAATCTTGTGTGAAGCTTGGATTCCAGCAGTAGAGTTCTTGCCATTTCAACCACAACTCTATTTTTCCTCTCAACCACCCCATTCTGTTGAGGTGTTCTTGCTACTGCCATCTGATGGTGAATTCCATGCTTCTCAAGGTAATCTTCAAAAGCTCCATTTGTGAATTCAGTGCCTTGATCTGACCTCAATACTTTGATCTTCTTTCCACTCTCATTTTCAGCCAATCTTCTGTTATCTCTTGAAGCATTTCAAAACTTCTGACTTGTGTTTGAGGTGCATGATGCAGGTCTTTCTGGAATAATCATCAACAAACAAGATGAAGTACCTCTCACCATTCAGCCCTTTTGTTCTCATCGGCCCACACAAATCAGTATGTACAATGTCAAGCACTGCTTCAGAACTGACCTCTTTGGTCTTATACTGCTTTCTGACCTGTTTTCCTTTAGAGCATGCTGAGCAGACATACTCCCTCTCTCTCTTAAGGTCTGGAATGTCTCTGATTGCATGAGTAGTGGTCAACTTCCTCATGTTCTTCTGTGTTAAGTGTCCCAGCCTCCTATGCCAGAGTTGATTTTCTTCCTCTTTTGTAAGTAAACAGCTGTTTGTCTTGTCCTCATCAATCACATATAAATTTCCACCTATTCTCTTCCTGGCTGCAATAGTATTGCCTTCTTTACTCTTTACTTGGCAACTTGTTTTTGTGAATATCACTTTATGGTCTTCATTGCATAGTTGGCTGACAAATGCTAGATTATATCTAAGTCCTTCAATGTGCAGAACATGTTTCAGCTTTCCTTTTCCAATATTTACTGACCCTTGACCACTGATGTTGAGTGAATCATCATTGCCAAACTTGACTCTGCCTTCTCTTGACTTGTTCAATTTTGATAATTTACTCTTGTCTCCTGTCATGTGTGAAGTGCACCCACTATCAAGGATCCATTGCTTATCCTTGTAGTCAGCCTTTAGTGCAATTTCAGCTATATTAGCCACCTCCCTTTTAGCTTTATATTCCTTCTTTTGAAGTGGCTTGATGATAGCTTTCTTCTTTTTCTCAGCTTTGACTATACTAATTGCTTTCACTGTGCCATTGAGTGCCTTCTCTTGCTTAGGGAGAAGTATCATGCATCTCTTGGCATTATGGCCATCCTGACCGCACCTTTCACACTATTCCAAGTCTCCCAATATAGCAAACTTGTTCTTTGAAACCACTGGTTTGGGCTTCCACCAACAATCCTTTTCAGTGTGTCCTTGCTTTTTACAGTATGTGCAAGAACTCGCGACAGGTGTTCTCCTCTGAATTTTGTATTGTCTCCCCCTGTATGCAGCATCATATCTTCTCAAGTTGGAGACATATACTGGCCTTCTCCACCAGCATTTATTTGTCTTATGACCCCAAACTTCACAATAAAGACAATAACCTTGAAACTGCCTCTTCTTGGGTCTAATCACAGCTTGTTTTCTTTTGTTCATTGCTTGCTGTGTAGGCAAGGTTGCTGGCTTCTTTGCTTGTGTGACTTTCATTTCAGTCACCTTCTTCTCCTTCTTCTGTTCAGCCGTAGCCCTTTGCTGGCTGACTTTCTTTTCTTCATTTTTGTTTGCAACCCTAGGTTGCTTCTTCAAATCTTCTTTATTTTCAGCCTTCACTGTTCCTGGCTGATCAGTCTTTTCTTTCTGAGACTTAACCTTCTCTTTCAACTTCTGTGACAAAGTCTCGTTATCTTTAGGCAGTGCAGCATCAGATTTCTGCACTTTCTCTTCATTCTTCTTTTCTCTTGCAGAGCTTGTTTCTCCTATCACTTCAAACTTCTGCAAGTTCTCTTCACTCTTTTTGAGTTGTTGCTGAAGTCTCAGCAACTCTATCTCCATTTCTTCAATTGTTGAAGTCCTTGAGCCAAGCTCCATAGTAAGGTCTTCACATATTTTGATCTGTTCTTCAAATCTTCTCTTCAAGTCAATATGTTCAGCCCTTATTTCATCCTTTTGACTTTCTGCTTCCTCAATCTTTGCTTCAACTTGTTTTATATGGGCCTCCAACCTTCTTATGGTTCTACCCCTTCTGATTATCTCCTTTGAAGCTGCTTCTAACTCAACTTCAAGATCTGGTTCTTCTTCATCAATCTCCTCTTCCTCTTCAGAGGTTGAACTACCACATCAAGCTGATGCCATAAAGGCATGCTCATCTGATGAGTCTACATCTTCCTCCTCATCAGCTTCTTTTGTCTGGCTCACATAACTCTTGAATGAGCCTCTCTTCTTCTTATGTGGGTTAGCAGTCTTCTTGCTGGACTTCCTTGACTTGAATGATGGTCTTCTCCATTTTGAATTCTGCTTATCATCACCATCCTCATCTTCATCATCAAGTTTCACTTTGCACTGAGAGGCAAAGTGTCCAGTTTGTCCACAACGATAACATCTCAAGGACAACTGTCCTTTTCCCTTCTTAGACCCCTTTTTGAACTTCCTTGTGAAGTATGCAAACACTTCACCTTCACTTTCTTCCTCCTCCTCATCATCATCATCCTCACTGGATGATTCTTCCTCTTCTTTTATCTACAAGTGTTTCATAGCTTTGAAAGCTGCCTCCTTTGATACCTTTGACATTGAGTAGCTCTCAGTTGACTTTATTCTCATCTCATATGCAATGAGATTGCATTGGAGATCATGCAGAGATATAGAATTGAGATCTCTACTCTCCTCTATGGCTGCCACCTTTGAGGCAAACCTCTCAGGCAGAATTCTCATAATTTTCTTCACAATAGATGAGTCCTTCTTTTTCTTCCCGTGACTTCTAAGATCGTTTACAGCATCAATAACCCTGGTGAAGAACTCTTGGACTGTCTCATTTTTCTGCATTCTGAGAGATTCATATCTCTCCTTGAAAACTTGAAGCTTGGCCTCCTTCATTCTGCCATCACCTTCATAGACTTTCTGCAATCTGTCCCATATCTCCTTGGCAGATTTGCAGTCCATAACTTTAGCATATCCAGCATCTGTCAATGCTGAAATTATGACGTTTGAGGCCTTCCCATTTATCTCAAACTATCTTAATTCCTCTAGGGTTGGATCTTTACCTTCTTCTGGAGGCTCAAAACCCTCCTGTACAGATTTCAACACGTTCATGCCCATGGTTGCAAATACCACCTGCATTCTCACTCTCCACATATGGTAGTTGGTTCCGTTAAAGATTGGAACCTTCTTGCTGTAAGTAGTGTTGGTGCTAGAACCGGCATCCATTTCTTAGTATGTTGAACAAGTTAAAACTTCTGGAGCTCTTCAAACTAGTACACCAAGCTGTTAAGCTTTATCCTGGTGAACTTGTGCTTTGATACCAATTGAAGTTCCCAACTCTACCCTAAGATCTACTAGTCTATGATACTAAGAGGAGGGGTGAATCAATATCACACCTCTTAAAACTCTGATAACTTAAGTCAAAGTATTCTACTTCTTTAATATTTTCACTCTCATCAATACGCAGGTATGTGAACAACTTCAACCTCTTCTTAAAAGCGAACTCTTTCTCATATTCAACTAAGGTAGATCTATTGTTACCTACTAATCACAATAGTCCCCAAAGTCACCTTTTAGACACCTTGCCTATTAGACAGATCGGATGTTCTTGATTAGGCCTTCTTTAGGTTATGGGTTCGATGATACTTTAGCTGTGTTCACAACTCAATTCAAAGCACAGAATGTAAATCAAAGTAAGGACACAAGAGATTTACATGGTTCTGTCAATGTGACGTACGTCAATGGTGGTAGAGACTCTTCCTCTACCGAGACAATCCATTATACTTGAGAATACCAGTGTGGTACTCCCAATGTTCACAATGTAGTTACAATGGATGTCTTAATCCTCTGCTTCTTTCACTGTTGCAATTACTAAGCAAGTACAATACAAAGAGTGTCACTTATTGTGTTTACCCTTCTTCTAACTTGTCTTGCCTCTGTTGAATTGAAAGGCTGCTCCACTGCCGCTTAGAAGTTCACCGCAATGCTCTTTAACCTCTCTTGAAGAAATCTGGAAATACGTTGAGTTCTTTCCAATGCTTCACCGAATTCCTTCTCTAGGTTGTTTCACACAACTCCTGCTTTCACCGTCTCAAGGTTTCACAGCTTGCACTCACGCTTCTGGTCTGCTGTTTCACGTCTCATGGCCTGCCCCACGCTTCTGATCAGTCACGCCATTGCACGTTCTGGTCTCACACATCTCTTGGCCTGCCTCACGCTACTGGTTTTTCTGGTTCATGTCTCTCGGCCTGCCTCACGCTTCTGGTCTGCTGTCTTCTCTTCCGGGTGGTCTCATAGATACCAGGTCTGCTGTCTTCTCTTCCGGGTGGTCTCACGGATATCAGGTCTGCTGTCTTCTCTTCCGGGTGGTTTGTTTCTTATTTCTCCTCTTGCTGGTTGTGCGTTTCTGGTTTGCTTGCAGGTGGTGCGTTTCTGGTTTGCTTGCAGGTGGCATTTCTGGTTTGCTTGCAGGTCATGTTTCTGGTTTGCTTGCAGGTTGTCTGGCTGCTGGGATGCTCTTCCTGTTTATATACTCCGTTCTATGCAAACCCTAGTAGGGTTTATTGGAGCTGCAGCTAATTTCCTTTCTTGCCCCTCCATGTGGCTTCATATTACTGTTCTATACAAAATTCAGCATTATCCTCCTTCTTAATTTATTTTTCTTGCTCTTTTCTTTCTACTGAAAACTCATTCCTTGAATGCTTGAACAAGCCACTTCTACTTGCACACTTAAATCTAGTTGACAACAATTACAACCCATACAAGGTTGTGGGAACAACACCTTGGAACTAGGAATCCGTTGAGTTTCATTAAGGAAGGAGTCTTTGATGGTGGCTATCATTTCTTGCAAGTATTTGCAGTATAATTGCTGAATAATGAGGTTGTCTCTTTTTGTCTTCCTAACAAGGCTCCACCTCTTGTTACAATAACCCATTCACGCTTAATGATCTTTAAAATAGCTTGTGTACCCATAACAGGCAATATATTGTTGGCAACAAGCTCTTCTAGGATCCTATGGAACTAAGAATCCCTTCAATTTCATTTGACAAGAAGTCTTTGGAGATTATTAGCATTTATACAAGTATTTTCTACTCAATCACATACTAATGAGACTGTCTCTTGATTTCTTCCTAATAATGCTTTAGGTTTTGTTGTAATTACCCATTCATAATTAATGATTTTGAAAATAGCTTTTGTGCCCATAATAGGCAATCTATGTATATCAACAACCATATTTATACTCCATTGGAACTAGGAATCCATCGAGTTTCATTAAGCAAGAAGCCTTTGATGATGACTAGCATTTCTTTCAAGTATTTGTGGTATAATTGCTAAATAAAGAAACCGTCACCACATTTCCTCCTAACAAGGCTCAAACTTTTGTTGCAATAACTCATTCACACTTAATGATCTTGAAAATAGCTTGTGTGCCCATAACAAGCACTATGTTCATGGTAACAAGCACATTTATGCTCCCTTGGAACAAGGAATTCGTTGAATTTCATTAAACAAGGTGTCTTCGGTGATGATTGGCATTTCTTACAAGTATTTTCAACTTAATTATAGAGTAATGATACTGTCTCTTGATTTCTTCCTAACAATGCTTTACTTTTTGTTGTAATTACCATTCACACTTAATGATCTTGAAAATACCTTGTGTACCCACAACAAGCAAAATATTCATGTCAAAAAGCACATTTATACTCCCTTGGAACTAGGAATAGCATGAGTTTCATTAAACAAGGAGTCCTTGATGATGACTAACATTTCTTGCAAGTATTTGTAGTATCATGGCTGAATAATGAGATTGTTTCTTTGTTTCTTCCTAACAAGGCTCCACCTTTTGTTCCAATAAATCATTCACACTTAATGATATTTAAACTAGCTTATGTGCCCACAACCTGTACTATATTGATGGCAACAAGCCCTTCTAAGATCCCTTGGAACTAGGGATCCGTTGTTTTTCATAAAACAAGGAGTCCTTGGAGATTAGTAGCATTTCTTACAAGTATTTTCTAGTTAATTACACATTAATGAGACCGTCTCTTGATTTCTTCCAAACAATGCTCTAGTTTTTGTTGTAATTTCCCATTCACACTTAATGATCTTAAAAATAGCTTCTATGCCCACAACAGGCAATATATTTATGTCAACAACCATATTTATACTCCATTGGAACTAGGAATCTGTTGAGTTTCATTAAACAAGGAGCCTTTGATGATGACTAGCATTTCTTTTAAGTATTTGCGGTATAATTGCTGAATAATGAGACTGTCACTACATTTCTTCTTAACGAGGCTTGACCTTTTGTTGTAGTAACTCATTCACACATAATGATTTTAAAAATAGCTTTCGTGCCCATAATAGGCACCATATTCATGGCAATAAGCACATCTATACTCCCTTGGAACAAAGAATCCGTTGAATTTCATTAAACAAGGATTCTTTGATGATAACTAGCATTTCTTACAAGTATTTTCTACTTAATTATAGAGTAATGATATCATCTCTTGATTTTTTCCTAACTATGCTCCACTTTTTGTTGCAATAACTCATTCACACTTAACGATCTAGAAAATAGCTTGTGTGCCCATACCAAGCAATATATTCATGGCAACAAGCACATTTACGCACCCTTGGAACTAGGTATCCTGTTGAATTTCATTAAACAAGGAGTCTTTGATGATGACTAGCATTTTATTCAAGTATTTGCAATATAGTTGCCGAATGATGAGACTGTCTCTTCATTTCTTCCTAACAAGGCTCCACCTTTTGTTACAATAACTCATTCACACTTAATGATTTTGAAAATTGCTTATATGCCCACAATAGGCAATATATTTATGGCCACAAGCACATTTATACCCCCTTGGAACAAGGAATATGTTGAATTTCATTAAACAAGGAGTCTTTGATGATGACTAGCATTTCTTTCAAGTATTTGTTGTATAATTGCTGAATAATGAGACCATCTCTTCATTTATGACTAACATGGCTCCACCTTTGTTTGCAATAACTCATTCACACTTAATGATCTTGAAAATAGCTTGTGTGCCCACAACAGGCAATATATTCATGGCAACAAGCACATTTATATGCCCTTAGAACTAGGAATTAATTGAATTTTATTAAACAAGGAGTCTTTGGTGATGGCTAGTATTTCTTACAAGTATTTTTGACTTAATTACAAACTAATGAGGTCATCTCTTGATTTCTTCCTAACAATGCTCTAGTTTTTGTTGTAATTACCCATTCACACTTAATGATCTTAAAAATAGCCTCTATGCCCACAACAGGCATTATATTCAGGTCAACAAGCACATTTATACTCTCTTAGATCTAGGAATCCATTGAATTTCATTAAACAAGAAGTCTATGATGATGACTAGCATTTCTTCTAAGTATTTGCCATGTAGTTGCTGAATAATGAGATTGTCTCTTCTTTTCCATGTAACATGGCTCCACCTTTTGTTGCAATAACTCATTAACACTTAATGATCTTATAAAGAGCTTGTATGGCCACAATAGGCAATATATTTAGGGCAACAAGCACTTTTATACTCCCTTAGATCTAAGAATCCATTGAATTTCTTTTAACAAGGAGTCTTTGATGATCACTAGCATTTCTTTCAAGTATTTTCGGTATAAATGCTGAATTATGAGGGGGTCTTTTCATTTCCACTTAACAAGCCTCCATCTTTTGTTGCAATAACTCATTCACACTTAACGATTTAGAAAATAGCTTGTGCGCCCACAACAGGCAATATATTCATGGCAACAAGTACATTCATAGTCCCTTGGAACTAGGTATCCGTTGAATTTCATTAAACAAGGAGTCTTTGAAGATGGTTAGCTTTTCTTTCAAGTAATTATAGTATAATTGCTGAACAATGGCACCGTCTCTTTTATTGCACCTTTTGTTGCAATCAATCATTCACACTTAGTGATTTTGAAAATAGCTTGTGTACCCACAACTGGCAAAATATTCATGGCAATAAGCACATTTATGCTCCCTTGGAACTAAAAATCCGTTAAATTTCATTATGCAAGGAGATTTTGATGATGACTAGCATTTCTTTCAAGTATTTGCGGTATAGTTGCTGAATAATCAGACCGCCCCTTCATTTCTTCCTAACAAGACTCCACCTTTTGGTGCAATAACTCATTCATAATTAATGACATTGAAAATAGCTTGTGTGCCCATAACAAGCACTATATTCATGGCAATAAGCACATTTACACTCCATTGGAATTAAGAATCTGTTGAATTTCATTAAACAAGAAGTTTTTAATAATGAATAGCTTTTCTTGTTGAATAATAAGATTGTCTTTTCATTTCTTCCTAACAAGGCTCCACCTTTTGTTGCAATAACTCATTCATACTTAATGATTTTGAAAATTATTTGTGTGCCCATAACAGACAATATATTCATGGCCATGAGCACATTTATACCCCCTTGGAATTAGGAATTTGTTGAATTTCATTAAACAAGGAGTCCTTGATGATGACTAGCATTTCTTTCAAGTATTTGTTGTATAATTGCTTGAATAATGAAACCATCTCTTCATTTCTTACTACTAAGACTCCACCTTTGTTTGCAATAACTCATTCACACGTAATGATCTTGTAAATAACTTGTGTGCCCACAACAGGCAATATATTTATGGCAACAAGCATGTTTAAACCCCCCTTAGAACTAGGAATTAATTGAATTTAATTAAACAAAGAGTCTTTGGTAATGACTAGTATTTCTTACAAGTATTTTCTACTTAATTACAGACTAATCAAGTCGTCTCTTCATTTCTTCCAACAATACTCTAGTTTTTGTTGTAATTACCCATTCATACTTAATGATCTTGAAAATAGCTTTTGTGCCCACAACAGGCATTATATTCAAGTCAACAAGCACATTTATACTCTCTTGGAACTAGGAATCTGTTGAATTTTATTAAACAAGGAGTATTTTATGATGACTAGCATTTCTTTCAAGTATTTGTGGTATAGTTGCTGAATAATGAGATTGTCTCTTCCTTTCTACCTAACATGGCTCCACCATTTGTTGCAATAACTCATTCACACTTAATGATATAAAAATGAGCTTGTATGCCCCCAACAGGCAATATATTGATGGCAACAAGCACTTTTATACTCCTTTAGATCTAGGAATCTTTTGAATTTCATTAAACAAGGAGTCTTTAATGATGACTAGCATTTCTTTCAAGTATTTTTGGTATAATTGCTGAATTATGAGGTCATCTCTTCATTTCCTTCTAACAAGCCTCCACCTGTTGTTGCAATAACTCATTCACACTTAACAATCTTAAAAAAAGCTTGTGTTCCCACAACAGGCATTATATTCATGGTAACAAGCACATTTACACACTGTTGGAATTAGGAATTCATTGAATTTCATTAAACAAGGAGTCTTTGATGATGAATAGCTTTTCTTTCAAGTATTTCTGGTATAATTTCTGAATAATGGGACCGTCTCTTCATTTCTTCGTCAAAAGGCTCCACCTTTTGTTGCAATCAATTATTCACACTTGATGAAATAGCTTGTATGCCCACAACAGGCAATATATTCATGGCAACAAGCACATTTATATCCCTTTGGAACTAGGAATCCATTGAATTTTATTAAATAAGGAGTCTTTGGTGATGACTAGCATTTCTTAGATTTATTTTCTACTTAATTACAAACTATTGAATCTGTCTCTCGATTTCTTCCTAATAATGCTCCACTTTTTGTTGTAATTTCCCAATTACACTTAATGATCTTAAAAATAGCTTATGTGCCCATAACAGGCAATATATTCACGGTAACAAGCACATTTACACTCCCTTGAAACTAGGAATCCATTGAATTTCATTAAACAAGGAGACTTTGATGATGATTGGCATTTCTTTCAAGTTTTTGTTGTATAATTGCTGAATAATGAGACTGTCTCTTGATTTCTTCCAAACAAGGCTCCACCTTTGTTTGCAATAACTCATTCACACTTTAAGATCTTAAAAATAGCTTGTGTGCCCTCAACAAGCAATATATTCATGGTAAGAAGCACATTTATACCCCCTGGGAACAAGGAATCCCTTGAATTTCAATAAACAAGGAGTCTTTGGTAATGACTAGCATTTCTTAGATGTATTTTCTACTCAATTATAGACTAATGAGTCTGTCTCTTGATTTCTTCCTAATAATGCTCCACTTTTTGTTGTAATTTCCCAATCATACTTAATGATCTTGAAAATAGCTTATGTGCCCACAACAAGTAATATATTTATGGCAACAAGCACATTTACACTCCCTCGGAACAAGGAATTCATTGAATTTCATTAAACAAGGAGTTGTTGAAATAACTCATTCACACTTAACGATCTTGAAAATAGCTTTTGTGCCCATAACAAGCACCATATTCGTGGCAACAAGGACATCTATCCTCCCTTGAAACAAGGAATGAGTTAAATTTCATTAAACGAGGAGTTTTTGGTGATGACTAGTATTTCTTACAAGTATTTTCTACTTAGTTACAGACTAATGAGACCGTCTCTTGATTTCTTCTTAACAATACTCCATTTTTTGTTGTAATTACCCATTCACACTAAATGATCTTGAAAATACCTTATATGCCCACAACAGGCAATATATTCATGGCAACAAACACATTTATACCCCCTTGGAAGTAGGAATGCATTGAATTTCATTAAACAAGGTGTCTTTGATGATGAATAGCTTTTCTTTCAAGTATTTGTAGTATAATTGCTTAATAATAAGACTGTCTCTTCATTTCTTCCTAAAAAGGCTCCACCCTTTGCTGTAATAACTCATTTACACTTAATGATATTGAAAATAGCTTGTGTGCCCACAACAATGAATATATTGATGGCAACAAACACATTTATACTCCCTTGGAACTAGCAATCCGTTGAATTTTATTAAACAATGAGTCTTTGATGATGACTAGCATTTTTTTCAAGTATTTTAAGAATACTTATTGAATAATGAGATTGTCTCTTCATTTCCTCCTAACAAGCCTCCACCTTTTGTTGAAATAACTCATTCACAGTTAATGATCTTGAAAATAGCTTGTGTGCCCATAACAGGCACTATATTCATGGCAACAAGCACATCTATGCTTTCCTGGAACAAGGAATGCATTGAATTTCATTAAACAAGGAGTCTTTGGTGATGACTAGCATTTCTTACAAGTATTTTCTACTTAGTTATAGACTAATGAGACCGTCTCTCAATTTCTTCCTAACAATACCCCACTTTTTGTTGTGATTACCCATTGATACTTAATGATCATGAAAATACCTTATATGCCCAAAATAGGCAGTATATTCATGGCAACAAGCACATTTACACTCCCTTGGAACTAGGAATGTGTTGAATTTCATTAAACAAGGAGTCTTTGATGATGAATAGCTTTTGTTTCAAGCATTAGTGCTATAATTGCTAGATAATTAGACCGTATCTTCATTTCTTCCTAAAAAGACTCCACCTTTTGTTGCTATAACTCATTCACATTGAATTGTTTCAAAAATAGCTTGTGTGCCCATAACAGGCAATATATTCATGGCAACAAGCACATTCATACCCCCTTGGAACTAGGAATTTGTTGAATTTCATTAAAGCAGGAGTCTTTGATTGTGACAAGCATTTCTTTCAAGTATTTGATTTATTATTGCTGAATAATGAGACTGTCTCTTCATTTCTTCCTAACAAGGCTCCACCTTTGTTTGCAATAACTCATTCACACTTAATGATCTTGAAAATGGCTTGTCTGCCCATAATAGGCAATATATTCATGGCAACAAGCACATTCATATCCCCTTGGAACTAGGAATCTGTTGAATTTCATCAAACAAGGAGTCTTTGGTGATGACTAGCATTTCTTAGATTTATTTTCTACTTAATTACAGATTATTGAATCTGTCTCTCAATTTCTTCCTAATAATGCTCCAATTTTTGTTGTAATTTCCCAATTACACTTAATGATCTTGAAAATAGCTTATATGCCCATAACAGGCAATAAATTCACGACAATAAGGACATTTACACTCCCTTGAAATTAGGAATCTGTTAAATTTCATTAAACAAGGAATCTTTTGTGATGACTAGCATTTCTTACAAGTATTTTCTGCTTAATTACAAACTAATGAGGTCGTCTCTTGATTTCTTCCTAACAATGCTCCAATTTTTGTTGTAATTACCCATTCAGACTTAATGATCTTCAAAATAACTTATGTGCCCACAATAGGCATTATATTCATGTCACCAAGTACATTTATACTCTCTTGGAACTTGAAATCCCTTGAATTTCATTAAACAAGGAGTCTTTGATGCTTACTAGCTTTTCTTTCGAGTATTTGCGGTATAGTTGCTGAACATGAGACTGTCTCTTGCTTTCAACCTAACATGGTTCCACCTTTTGTTGTAATAACCCATTCACATATAATGATCTTGAAAATTGGTTTCATGCCCACAACAGGCAATAAATTCATGTCAAAAAGCACATTTATACCCCCCTTGGAACTAGGAATCCATTGAATTTCATTAAACAAGGAGTCTTTGATGATGACTAGCATTTCTTTCAAGTATTTGCTATAATAATAAGACTGTGTCTTCATTTCTTCCTAACAAGGCTCCACCTTTGTTTGCAATAACTTATTCACACTTAATGATCTTACAAATAGCTTGTGTGCACCCCTAACAGGAATATATTCATGGCAACAAGCATGTTTAAACCCCCTTGCAACTGGGAATTCATTAAATTTCATTAAACAAGGAGTCTTTGGTGATGACTAGCACTTCTTACAAGTATTTTCTACTTAATTACAGACTAATGAGGTCGTCTCTTGATTTCTTCCTAACAATGGTCCAGTTTTTGTTGTAATTACCCATTCACACTTAATGATCTTAAAAATAGCTTGTGAGCCCACAACAAGCATTATATTCATGTCAACAGGCACATTTATACTCTCTTGGAACTAAGAATCCATTGAATTCATTAAACAAGGAGTCTTTCATGATGACTAGCATTTCTTTCAAGTATTTGCGGTATAATTGTTGAATAATAAGACCGTATCTTTATTTCTTCCTATGAAGGCTCCACCTTTTGTTGCAATAACTCATTCATACTTAATGATTTTCAAAATAGCTTGTGTGCCCACAAGAAGCACTATATTCTTGGCAACAAGCATATCTATACTCCCTTGGAACCAAAAATCTATTGAATTTCACAAAACAAAGAGTCTCTGATGATGACTAAGATTCCTTTCAAAAATCTACGGTATAATTACTGAATAATGAGACTGTCTCTTCATTTCTTCCTAAAAGGGCCTTACCATTCGCACTTAATGATCTTGAAAATAGTTTGTGTGCCCATAATAAGCAATATATTCTTGACAACAAACACATTTATACTCCCTTGGAGCTAGGAAACCGTTGAATTTCATTAAACAAGGGAGTCTTTGATGATGACTAGCATTTCTTTCAAGTATTTTTGGTATAATTGTTAAATAATGGGATTGTCTCTCTATATCCTCTTAACAAAGCTCCACTAATTTTTCCAATAACTCATTCACACATAACGATCTTGAAAAAAACTTGTGTGCCCACAATATGTACTATATTTATGGAAACAAGCACTTTTAGGATCCCTTGGAATCAGGAATCCGTTGAATTTCATTAAATAAGGAGTCTTTGGTGATGTCTAGCATTTCATGCAAATATTTTCTAGTTAATTACAAATTAATGAGACCATCTCTTAATCTCTTCCTAAGAAAGCTCAACTTTTAGTTGTAATTACACATTCATAGTTAATGATCTTGAAAATAGCTTGTGTTCCCACAACAGTCAATATATTCTTGGCAACAAGCACATTTATACTCCCTTAAAACAAGTAATCCATTGAATTTCATTAAACAAGGAGTCTTTGATGATGGCTAGCTTTTCTTTCAAGTATTTTCTACTTAATTATGGACTAATAAGACCACCTCTTAATTTCTTCCTAACAATTCTCCACTTTTTGTTGTAATTATGCATTCACAGTTAATGATATTGAAAATAGCTTGTGTTCCCACAATAGTCAATACATTTTTGGCAACAAGCACATTTATACTCCCTTGAAACTAGCAATCCATTGCATTACATTAAACAAGGAGTCCTTGATTATCACTAGCATTTCTTTCAAGTATTTACAGTATAGTTGTTAAAAAATGAGATAGTCACTTTATTTCATCCAAACAAGGCTTCACCTTTTGTTGCAATAACTCATTCACACTTAATGATCTTAAAAATAGTTTGTGTGCCTAGAACAGGCAATATATTCATGGCAAGAAGCACATTTATACACCCATGGAACTAGGTATCCGTGGAATTTCATTAAAGAAGGAGTCATTGATGATGACTAGCATTTCTTTCATGTATTTGCAGTATAGTTGCCGAATAATGAGGTCGTCTCTCCATTTCTTCCTAACAAGGCTCCACCTTTTGTTGCAATAACTCATTCACACTTAAAGATCTTGAAAATAGCTTGTGTGCCTAGAACAAGCAACATATTCATGGCAACAAGCACATTTATACTCTCACGGAACTAGAAATCCATTGAATTTTATTAAATGAGGAGTCCTTAACGATGACTAGGATTTCTTTCAAGTATTTGTGGCATAGTTGCTGAATAATGACACTGTCTCTTCATTTCCACCTAACAACCCTCCCCATTTTTTTGCAATAACTCATTCAGACTTAAAGATCTTGAAAATAACTTGTGTGCCCACAACAGGTAATATATTCATGGCAACAAGCACATTTATACTCTCTCAGAACTAGGAATCCGTTAAATTTCATTAAACAAAGAGTTTTTGATGATGACTAGCATTTCGATGCAAATATTTTTTACTTCATTATAAACTAATGAGACCGACTCTTAATTTCTTTTTAACAAAGCACAACATTTAGTTGTAATTACACACTCACAATTAATAATCTTAAAAATAGCTTGTGTGCCCAAAACAAGCAACATAGTCATGCCAATAAGAAAATTTATACTCCCTTAGAACAAGAAATCCGTTGAATTTCATTAAACAAGGAGTCCTTGATGATGACTAGCACTTCTTTCACGTATTTGCAGCATAGTTGCTGAATAATGAGGTCGTCTCTCTATTTCTTCCTAACAAGGCTCCACCTTTTATTGCAATAACTCATTCACACTTAATAATCTTGAAAATAGCTTGTGTGCCCAGAACAGCCAATATATTCATGGCAACAAGCACATTTATACTCTCATGGAACCAAGAATCCATTGAATTTTATTAAATGAGGATTCCTTGATGATGACTAGGATTTCTTTCAAAATTTTCTATGGCATAGTTGCTGAATAATGAGACTGTCTCTTTATTTCCACCTAACAAGCCTCTGCATTTTTTTGCAATAACTCGTTCAGACTTAATGATCTTGAAAATTGCTTGTGTGTCCACAATAGGCGATATATTCATGGCAACAAGCACATTTATACTCTTATGGAACTAGGAATCCATTGAATTTCATTAAACAAGGAGTTTTTGATGATGACTAGCATTTTGATGCAAATATTTTTTACATAATTATAGACTAATGAGACCATCTCTAAATTTCTTTTCAACAAAGCACAACATTTAGTTCTAATTACACATTCACAATTATTCATCTCGACCATAGCTTGTGTGCCCAAAACAGGCAATATAGTCATGGCAACAAGCAAATTTATACTCCCTTAGAACAAGGAATTCGTTGAATTTCATTAAATAAGGAGTATTTGAAGTTGACTAGCATTTTTTTCATGTATTTGCGGTATAATGGCTGAATAATGAAACTGTCTCTTCATTTCTTCTTGACAAGTCTTCTTTTTTTGTTCTAATAACTCATTCAGACTTAATAATTATGAAAATAGCTTGTGTTCCCACAATAGGCAATTTAATCTTTGCAACAAATACATTTATACTCACTTGGAACTAGGAATCCGTTGAATTTCACCAAACAAGGAGTTTTTGATGATGACTAGCATTTTGATGCAAATACTTTCTACTTTATTATTGACTAATGTGACTGTCTCTTAATTTCTTTTTAACAAGGCACAACTTTTAGTTGTAATTACATATTTACAATTAATGATCTTGAAAATAGCATGTGTTAAGCAATATAGTCATGGCAACAAGCAAATTTATACTCCCTTAGAACAAGGAATCTGTTGAATTTTATTAAACAAGGAGTGTTTGATGTTGACTAGCATTTTTTTCAAGTATTCGCGATGTAATGGCTGAATAATATGATTGTCGCTTCATTTCTTCCTAACAAGGCTCCACCTTTTGTTCTAATAACTCTTCCAAACTTAATGATCATGAAAATACCTTGTGTTCCCACAACAAGAAATATATTCTTGGCAACAAGCACATTTATACTCCTTTAGAACAAGGAATATGTTCAATTTCATTAAAGAAGGAGTTTTTTATGATAACTGGCAATTTGATGCAAATATTTCGACTTGATTATAGACTAATGAGACTGTCTCTTAATATCTTTTCAACAAAGCAGAACTTTTAGTTGGAATTACACATTCACAATTAATGATCTTGAAAATAGCTTGTGTGCCGAAAACAGGCAACATTGTCGTGGCAACAAGCAAGTTTATACTCCCTTAGAACAACGAATCCATTGAATTTCATTAAACTAGGAATCTTTGATGATTACTAGCATTTCTTTCAAGTATTTGCAGTATAGTTGCTGAATAATAAGACTGTCTCTTCATTTCTTCCAAGCAAGGCTCCATCTTTTGTTGTAATAACTCCTTCACACTTAATGATCTTGAAAATATCTTATGTGCTCACAACAGACAATATATTCCTGGCAACAAGCACATTTATACTCTTTGGAAACTAGGAATCTGTAGAATTTTATTAAACAAGGAGTTTTTGATGATGACTAACATTTTAATGCAAATATTTTGTACTTAATTGTTGACTAATGAGACTGTCTCTTAATTTATTTTTAACAAAGCACAACTTTTAGTTGTAATTACACATTCACAATTAATGATTTTGAAAATAGCTTCTGTGCAGAAAACAGACAACATAGTCATGGCAACAAGCAAATTTGTACTCCCTTAGAATAAGGAATCCATTGAATTTCATTAAAATAAGAGTCTTTGATGATGACAAGCATTTCTTTCAAGTATTTCCAGTATAATTGCTGAATAATCAGACTATCTCTTCATTTCTTCCAAACATAGTTCCATCTTTTGTTGCAATAATTCATTCAGACTTAATGATCTTGAAAATAGCTTGTGTGCCCACAACAAGCAATATATTCATGGCAATAAGCTCATTAATACTCTCTCGGAACTAGCAATCCATTGAATTTCATTAAACAAGGAGTTTTTGATTATGACTAGCATTTTGATACAAATATTTTCTACTTAATTATTAACTAATGACACCGTCTCTGAATTTCTTCTTAACAAAGCACAACTTCTAGTTGTAATTACACATTCACAACTAACGATCTTGAAAATAGCTTGTGTGCCCACAACAGACAATATATTCATGGCAACAAGCACATTTATGCTCTCTAGGAACTAGGAATACGTAGAATTTTATTAAATAAGGAATTTTTTATGATGACTTGCATTTTGATGCAAATATTTTCTACTTAATTGTTGATTAATGAGACCGTCTCTTAATTTCTTTTTAACAAAGCACAACTTTTAGTTGTAATTACACATTCACAATTAATGATCTTGAAAATAGATTTTGTGCCAAAAACAAGCAACATAGTCACGTCAATAACCAAATTTATACTCCCTTAGAACAAGAAATCTGTTGCATTTCATTAAACTAGGTGTTTTTTATGATAACTAGCATTTCTTTCAAGTATTTTTGGTATAGTTGATGAATAATGAGACTGTCTCTTCACTTCTTCCTAACAAGGCTCCACCTTTTATTGTAATAACTCCTTCACACTTAATGATCTTGAAAATAGCTTATGTGCCCACCACAGGCAATACATTCATGGCAACAAGCACATTTATACTCTCTAGTAACTAGGAATCCGTAAAATTTTATTAAACAAGGAGTTTTTTATGATGACTAGCATTTGGATGCGAATATTTTCTGCTTAATTGTTGACTAATGAGACTGTCTCTTAATTTTTTTTTTGCAAAGCACAACTTCTAGTTGTAGTTACACATTCATAACTAATGATCTTGAAAATAGCTTGTGTGCCCAAAACAAGCAACATAGTCATGGCAACAAGCAAATTTATACTCCCATAGAATAAGAAATCTGTTGAATTACATTAAACAATGAGTGCTTGAAGTTGAGTAGCATTTTTTTCAAGTATTTGCGGTATAATGGCTGAATAATGAGATTGTCTCTTAATTTCTTTCTAACAAGGCTCCACCATTTGTTCCAATAACTATTTCGGACCTAATGATCATGAAAATAACTTATGTGCCCATAATAGGAAATATATTCTTCGCAACAAGCACATTTAAACTCCCTTAAAACAAAGAATCTGTTGAATTTCATTAAACAAGGTGTTTTTGATGATGACAAGCAATTTGATGCAAATATTTTCTACTTCATTATAGACTAATGAGACCGTCTCTTCATTTCTTTTTAACAAAGCACAACTTTTTGTTGTAATTACATATTCGTAATTAATGATCTTAAAAATGGCTTATGTGCCAAAAATAGACAACATAGTCATGGCAACAAGCAAATTTATACTCCCTTAGAACAAGGAATCCATTGAGTTTCATGAAAATAGGAGTCTTTGATGATAACTAGCATTTCTTTCAAGTATTTGCAGTATAGTTGCTGAATAATGAGACTATCTCTTCATTTCTGCCAAACAAGGCTCTACCTTTTGTTGCAATAACTCCTTCACACTTAATGATCTTAAAAATAGCTTGTGTGCCCATAATAGACAATATATTCATGGCAACAAGCACATTTATACTCTCTAGAAACTACGAATCCGTAAAATTTTATTAAACAAGGAATTTTTGGTGATGACTAGCATTTTGATGCAAATATTTTATACTTAATTGTTGACTAATGAGATCATCTCTTAATTTCATTTTAATAAAGCACAAATTTTAGTCGTAATTATACATTCACAATTAAAGATCTTGAAAATAGCATGTGTGCGAAAAACAAGCAACATAGTCATGGCAACAAACAAATTTATACTCCCTTAGAACAAGGAATCCATTCAATTTCATTAAACAAGGAGTGTTTGAAGTTGACTAGCATTTTTTTCAAGTATTTAAGGCATAATCGCTAAATAATGAGACTGTCTCTTCATTTCCTCCTAACAAGGCTCCACCTTTTGTTCTAATAACTCATTCAAACTTAATGATCGTGAAAATTGCTTGTGTGACCACAACAGGGAAGATATTTATGGCAACAAGCACATTTATACTCTCTAGCAACTAAGAATCTGCAGAATTTTATTAAACAAGGAGTTTTTGATGATGACTAGCATTTTAATGCAAATATTATCTACTTAATTGTTGACCGATGAGACCGTTTCGTAATTTCCTTTTAACAAAGTACAACTTCTAGTTGTAATTACACATTCACAACTAATGATCTTGAAAATAGCTTGTGTGCCCAAAACAAGTAACATAGTCATCGTAACAATCAAATTTATACTCCCTTAGAACAAGGAATCCCTCGAATTTCATTAAACAAGGAGTGCTTGAAGTTGACTAGCATTTTTTTCAAGTATATGTGGTATAATGGCTGAATAATGAGACTGTCTCTTCATTTCTTCCTAACAAGGCTCCACCTTTTGTTCTAATAACTCATTCAGACTTAATGATCATGAAAATTGCTTGTGTGACCACAATAGGGAAGATATTTATGGGAACAAGCACATTTATACTCTCTGGCAACTAGGAATCTACAGAATTTTATTAAACAAGGAGTTTTTGATGATGACTAGTATTTTAATGCAAATATTATCTACTTAATTGTTGACCAATGAGACCGTTTTGTAATTTCCTTTTAACAAATTACAACTTCTAGTTGTAATTACACATTCATAACTAATGATTTTGAAAATAGTTTGTGTGCCCAAAACAAGCAACATAGTCATCACAACAATCAAATTTATACTCTCTTAGAATAAGGAATCCCTCAAATTTCATTAAACAAGGAGTGCTTGAAGTTGACTGGTATTTTTTTCAAGTATATGCTGTATAATGGCTGAATAATGAGACTGTATCTTCATTTCTTCCTAACAAGGCTCCACCTTCTATTCCAATAACTCATTCAGACTTAATGATCATGAAAATAGCTTGTGTTCCCACAATAGGCAATATATTCTTGGCAATAAGCACATTTATACTCCCTTAGAACAAGGAATCTATTAAATTTCATTAAACAAGGTATTTTTAAGGATGACTAGCAATTTGAAGCAAATTTTTTCTACTTGATTATAAACTAATGAGACCCTCTCTTAATTTCTTTTTAACAAAGCACAACTTTTTGTTATAATTACACATTCATAATTAATGATATTGGAAATAACTTATATGCTGAAAACAAACAACATAGTCATGGCAACAACCAAATTTATACTCCTTTAGAACAAGGAATCCATTGAATTTCATGAAAATAGGAGTCTTTGATGATGACTAGCATTTCTTTCATGTATTTTCGGTAAAGTCGCTTAATAATGAGACTGTCTCTTCATTTCTTCCTAATAAGGCTCCACCTTTTGGTGTAATAACTCCTTCACACTTAATAATCTTGAAAATTGCTTATGTGCCCACAATAGGTAATATATTCATGGCAACAAGCACATTTATACTCTCTAGGAACTAGGAATCCATAGAATTTTATTAAACAAGGAGTATTTGATGATGACTAGCATTTTGATGCAAATATTTTCTACTTAATTATTGACTAATGGGACCGTTCGTTAATTTCTTTTTAACAAAAGTCGACTTCTAGTTGTAATTACACATTCACAATTAATGATCTTGAAAATAGCTTATGTGCCTAAAATAGGCAACATAGTCATGGCAATATGCAAATTTATACTCCCTTAGAATAAGGAATCTATTGAATTTCATTAAACAAGGAGTGCTTGAAGTTGACTAGCATTGTTTTCAAGTATTTGCGATATAATGGTTGAATAATGTGACTGTCCCTCATTTCTTCCTAACAAGGCTCCACCTCTTGTTCCAATAACTCTTTCAGACTTAATGATTATGAAAATAGCTTATGTTTGCACAACAAGAAATATATTCTTGGCAGCAAGCACATTTATACTCCCTTAGATCAAGGAATCTGTTGAATTTCATTAAACAAGGTGTTTTTGGTGATGACAAGCAATTTGATGCAAATATTTTCTACTTGATTATAGGCTAATGAGACCGTCTCTTAATTTCATTTTAACAAAGCACAACTTTTGTTGTAATTACACATTCATAATTAATGATCTTGAAAATAGCTTATGTGCGGAAAACAGACAACATAGTCATGGCAATAAGCAAATTTATACTCCCTTAGAACAAGGAATCCGTTGAATTTCATGAAAATAGGAGTCCTTGATAATGACTAGCATTTCTTTCAAGTATTTTTGGTATAGTTGCTGAATAATGAGACTGTCTCTTCATTTCTTCCAAACAAGGCTCTGCCTTTTGTTGCAATAACTCCTTCATACTTAATGATCTTGAAAATAGCTTGTGTGCCCACAATAGACAATATATTCATCGCAACAAGCACATTTATACTCTCTGGGAACTAGGAATCCGTACAATTTTATTAAATAAGGAGTTTTTGGTAATGACTAGCATTTTGATGCAAATATTTTCTACTTAATTATTGATTAATGAGATCGTCACTTAATTTCTTTTTAACAAACCACAACTTTTAGTTGTAATTACACATTCGCAATTAATGATCATGAAAATAGGCAACATTGTCATGGCAACAAGCAAATTTATACTCCCTTAGAACAAAGAATCCATTGAATATCATTAAATAAGGAGTTCTTGAAGTTGACTAGCATTTTTTTCAAGTATTTGCAATATAATGGTTGAATAATGAGATTGTCCCTTCATTTATTCCTAACAAGGCTCTACCTTTTGTTCTAATAACTCATTCAAACTCAATGACCATGAAAATAGCTTGTGTTCCCATAATAGGAAATATATTGTTGGCAACAAGTACATTTATACTCTCTTGGAACAAGGAATCTGTTGAATTTCATTAAACAATGAGTTTTTGATGATGACTAGCAATTTGATGCAAATATTTTCTACTTGATTATACATTAATGAGACCATCTCTTAATTTCTTTTTAACAAAGCACAACTTTTAGTTGTAATTACACATTCACAATTAATGATCTTGAAAATAGCTTGTGTGCCCAAAACAGGCAACATTGTCATGGCAACAAGCAAATTTATACTCCCTTAGAACAAGGAATCTGTTGAATATCATTAAACAAGGAGTGCTTAAAGTTGACTACCATTTTTTTCAAGTATTTATAGTATAATAGCTGAATAATAACACTATCTCTTCATTTCTTCCTAACAAGGCTCCACCTTTTGTTCCAATAACTCATTCAAACTTAAGGATCATGAAAATAACTTGTGTTCCCACAACATGCAATATATTCTTGGCAACAAGCACATTTATACTCCCATAGAAAAAGGAATTTGTTAAATTTCATTAAACAGGGAGTTTTTGATGATAACTATCATTTTGATGCAAATATTTTGTACTTAATTGTTGACTAATGAGACTGTCTCTTAATTTCTTTATAACAAAGCACAACTTTTAGTTGTAATTACACATTCACAATTAATGATCTTGAAAATTGCTTGTGTGCCCAACATAGGCAACATAATCATGGCAACAAGCAAATTTAGACTCCTTTAGAACAAGGAATCCGTTGAATTTCATTAAACAAGGAGTGCTTGAAGTTGATAAGCATTTTTTTCAAGTATTTGCATTATAATGGCTAAATAATGAGACTAACTCTTCGTTTCTTCCTAACAAGGCTCCATCTTTTATTCCAATAACTCACTTAGACTTAATGATCATGAAAATAGCTTGTGTTCACACAACAGACAATATATTCTTGGCAATAAGCACATTTATACTCCCTTAGAACAAGGAGTTTGTTAAATTTTATTAAACAAGGAGTTTTTGATGATGACTAGCATTTTGACGCAAATATTTTCTACTTAATTATAGACTAATGAGATTGTCTCTTAATTTCTTTTTAACAAAGCACTACTTTTAGTTGTAATTACACATTCATAATTAATTATCTTGAAAATAACTTCTGTGTCAAAAACAGGCGACATAGTGATGGCAACAAGCAAATTTATACTCCCTTTGAATGAGGAATCCATTGAATTTCATTAAACTAGGTGTCTTTGATGATAGCTAGCATTTCCTTGAAGTATTTTTGGTATAGTTGCTGAATAATGAGACTGTCTCTTCAATTCTTCCTAACAAGGATCCACCTTTTGTTGTAATAATTTATTCATACTTAATGATCTTGAAAATAGCTTGTGTGCCCATAACAAGCAATATATTCATGGCAAGAAGCACATTTATACTCCCTTGGAACTAGGAATTCGATTAATTTCATTAAACAAGGAGTTTGTAATGATTACTAGCATTTCTTTGAATTATTAGCAGTATAGTCGCTGAATAATGAGATCGTCTCTTAATTTCTTCCTAACAATACTCCACTTTTTGTTGTAATTAGACATTCAAAGTTAATGATCTTGAAAATAGCTTGTGTTCCCACAACAACCACTATATTCATGCCAACAATCACATTTATACTCCTTTGGCACAAGGAATCCACTGAATTACATTATACAAGGTGTCTTTAATGATGACTAGTATTTCTTTCAAGTATTTGCAATATAGTTGTTGAATAATGAGACTGTCGCTTTATTTATTCCTAAAAAGGATCCATCTTTTGTTGCAATTACTCATTCATGCTTAATGATCTTGAAAATAGTTTGTGTGCCCACAACAAAAACTATATTCAAGGCAACAAGCACATTTATACTCCCATGGATGTAAGAATCTGTCGAATTTCATTAAATAAGGAATGTTTGATGATGACTAGCATTTTTTTCTAGTATTTGCTTTATAATTGCTGAATAATGAGATTGCCTCTTCATTTCTTGCTAATAGGGCTCCACCTTTTTCTGGAATATCTCATTTATAATTAGTGATCTTGAAAATAGTTTGTAGGCCCACAACAGGCACTATATTCATGACAACAAGCACCTTTATACTCTCACAGAACTAGGAATCCATTGAATTTTATTAAACAAGAAGTCCTTGATGATGACTAGTATTTCTTTCAAGTATTTATGGTATAGTTGCTGAATAATGAGACTATCTCTTCATTTCCTCCTAACAAGCATCCGCATTCTTTTTGCAATAACTCATTCACACTTAATGATCTTAAAAATAGCTTGTGTGCTCACAACAGGCAATATATTCATGGCAACAAGCACATTAATACTCTCTTTGAACTAGGAATCCGTTGAATTTTATTAAACAAGGAGTCTTTGATGATGATTAGCATTTTGATGTGAAGATTGTCTACTTAATTATAGACTAATGAGACCATCTCTTCATTTTTTCCTAACAAAACTCAACTTTTAGTTGTAATTACACATTCATAGTTAATGATCTTGAAAATAGCTTGTGTCTCCAAAAGAGGCAACATAGTCTTGGCAACAAGCAAATTTATACTCCCTTGGAATAAGGAATTTGTGGAATTTCGTTAAACAAAGAGTCTTTGATGATGACTACCAATTCTTTCAAGTATTTGTGGTATAGTTGCTGAATAATGAGAGTGTCTCTTCATTTCTTCCTAAAAAGGCTCCACCTTTTGTTGTAATAACTCATTCACACATAATGATGTTTAAAATAGTTTGTGTGCCCACAATAAGCACAATATTCTTTGCAACAAACACATTTATACTCCATTGGAACTATGAATTCATTGAATTTCATTAAACAAGGAGTCTTGCAGATGACTAACATTTCTTTCATTTAGTTGAGGTATAGTTGCTGAATAATGAGACTATCTCTTCATTTTTTCCTAAAAAGGCTCCACCTTTTATTGCAATAACTCATTCACACATAATGATGTTTAACATAGTTTATGTGCCCACAACAGGCACTATATTCTTTGCAATAAACACATTTATACTCCCTTGGAACTAGGAACCCATTGAATTTCTTTAAACAAAGAGTCTTGGATGATGACTAGCATTTCTTCCATGTATTCGAGGTATAGTTGCTTAATAATGAGACTGTCTCTTCATTTCTTCCTAACAAGGCTCCACCTTTTGTTGCAATAACTCCTTCACACTTAATGGTCTTGAAAATAGCTTGTGTGGCCACAACAGGCAATATATTCTTGGCAATAAGCTCATTTATACTCCCTTGGAACTAGGAATCCGTTAAATTTCATTCAAAAAGGAGTCTTTGATGATGACTAGAATTTCTTACAAGTATTTTCTACTTAATTATGGACTAATGAGACCATCCCTTAATTTCTTCCTTACAATGCTCCACTTTTTGTTGTAATTATGCATTCATAGTTAATAAAACTATCTCTTAATTTCTTCCTAAGTATTTACGGTATAGTTGCTGAATAATGAGACTATCCCTTCATTTCTTCTTCAAAAAGCTCTACCTCTTGTTGCAATAAATCATTTACACTTAATGATCTTGAAAATAGTTTGTATGCCCACAACAAGCATCATATTCATAGCGACAAGCACATTTATCTGTCAAATTTCATTAAACAATGAGTCTTTGATGATGACTAATATTTCTTTCAAGTATTTGCAGTATAATTGCTGAATAATGAGACCGACTCTTCATTTCTTCCTAACAAGGCTCCTCCTTTTGCTACAATAACTCATTTACACTTAATAATCTTAAGATAACCTGTGTGCCCATAACAGGTAATATATTTATGGCAACAAGCACATTTATACTTCCTTGGAACTAGGAATCCAATGAATTTTATTAAACAAGGAGCTTTTGATGATGACTAATATTTCTTCCAAGTATTTGTGGTATAGTTGCTGAATAATGAGACCGTCTCTTATTTTGTTCCTAAGAAGGCTCCACATTTTGTTGCAAGAACTTATTCACACTTAATGATCTTGAAAATAGCTTATGTGCCCACAATAGGCAATATATTCATGACAACAAGCACATTTATACTCCCTTGGAACTAGGAATACGTTGAATTTCATTAAATAAGGAGCCTTCATGATGACTAGCATTTCTTTGAAGTATTTGCAGTATAGTTATTGAATAATGAGACTGCCTCTTCATTTCTTCCTAAAAAGGTCTCACCTTTTGCTGCAATAACTCATTCACACTTAATGATCTTAAAAATAGTTTGTGTGCCAACAACAGGCAATATATTCCTAGAAACAAGCATATGTCTACTCTCTTGGAACTAGGAATCCATTAAATTTCATTAAATAAGGAGTCCTTGATGATGACCAGCCTTTCTTTGAAGTATTTATAGTAAAGTTTCTGAATAATGAGACCGCCTCTTCATTTTTTCCTAACAAAGGTTCACCTTTGCTACAATAACTCATTCACACTTAATGATCTCGAAAATAGCTTGTGTGCCCACAACAGACAATATATTCTTGGAAACAAGCACATTTATACTCCTTTGGAACTAGGAATCAATTAAATTCCTTTAAACAAGGAGTCCTTGATGATGACTAGCCTATGTTCAAAGTATTTGTAGTATATTTGTTGAATAATGAGACTGTCTTTTTATTTCTTCTTGACAAGGCTCTATTTTTTGTTACCATAACTCATTCACACTTAATGATCTCAAAAATAGCTTGTGTGCCCACAATAAGCAATATATTCATGGCAACAAGAAATTTATACTCCCTTGGAACTAGAAATCCATTGAATTTTATTAAACAATGAGTCTTTATGATCAATAGCATTTTGTTCAAGTATTTGTTGTATAATTGCTAAATAATGAGACTGTCTCTTCATTTCTTCCTAAAAAGGCCTCCCCTTTTGTTGCAATTACTCATTCCCCCAAATTGATCTTGTAAATAGTTTGTGTAACCACAACAGGCAATATATTCATGGCGATAAGTACATTTATACTTCCTTGGAACTAGAAATACATTGAATTTCATTAAACAACGAATTTTTGATGATGAATAGCATTTCGTTCCAGTATTTGCTGTATAATTGCTGAATAATGACATTGTCTCTTCATTTCTTCCTAAAAGGGCCTCACCTTTTGTTTCAATAACTCATTCCTCCAAATTGATCTTGAAAATAGTTTGTGTAACCACAATAGGCGATATATTCATTGCAACAAGCACATTTATACTCCCTTGGAACTAGAAATCCATTGAATTTTATTAAACAAGGAGTCTTTGCTGATGACCATCATTTCTTTCAAGTACTTGCGGTATAGTTGCTGAACAATGAGACCGCCTTTACATTTCTTCCTAACAAGGCTCCACCTTTGCTGCAATAACTCATTCACACTTAATGATCTTCAAAATAGCTTATGTACCCATAAGAGGAAATATATTCATGACAACAAGCACATTTATACTCCCTTGGAACTAGGAATCCATTGAATTTCATTAAACAAGGAGTCCTCGATGATGACTAGCATTTCTTTGAAGTATTTGTAGTATAGTTGTTGAATAATGAGACTGTCTCTTCATTTCTTCCTAAAAAGGCCTACTTTTTGTTGCAATAACTCTTTCACATATAATGATCTTCAAAATAGTTTGTGTGCCCACAATAGGCACAATATTTATGGTGACAAGCACATTTATACTCCCTTAACTAGGAATCCGTTAAATTTCATTAAACAAGGAGTCTTTGATGATGACTAGCATTTTCTTTGAAGTATTTATGGTAAGTTGCTGAATAATGAGACCGCCTCTTCATTTCTTCCTAACAAGGCTCCACCTTTTGCTGCAATAACTCAT